>OY992876.1:168273012-168493012 GCA_963921405.1 Cepaea hortensis | reverse complement strand
CAGTTGCGTAATATGCAGCGAAATATCTGTCACTCGTACAAGCTACAAAATAGTGCATAAGATGACAGAACGAGGAAAACCGTTTACTGATGGCAACTTCATCAAAGAGTGTATGATGGAAGCAGCAAATGACTTGTGTCAAGAAAAAGCCGGTTTGTTTGGAACTATCAGCCTTTCAGCAAGGTCAGTTGTGCGAAGAACAGAAGAATTTGGAGAGAATATAGTCCTATAGAAACACGAGAAAGCTAAGAACTTGTTGTGGTATTCTCTGGCGCTGGATGAGTCTACTGATCTCTTGAGTGTTCATTCGTAGTGTCAATTTGGACTTTCAGATAACGGAAGAGTTATCATCCGTTTGCAGCATGCATGGAACAACAACTGGAAAAGACATTTTCATGGAAGTGCAAAAAGGTTTGCAAGATTCTAGCCTTCGGTGGAATCAGCTTCGAGGTGTTACAGTTGATGAAGTAAAAAACATGGCTGGAGTGAAGAAGGGTCTTATGGGGCAGATCAGTTCTCGGTTGGAAGATTTGCTAATTCCGGGCGCTCTGTTCATACACTGCCTCATACATCAGCATGCACTCTGTGGGAAAGACTTAGACTTTTCTTATGTACTGAAACCAGTCGTTTCTGTTGTGAACTTCATTCGAGGACATGCACTCAATCACTGTTAGTTCCAGGCTATTTTTGAAGAAATTGATTCTGAATCCTGTGACTTTCCTTATCACACATCAGTGAGGTGGCTTAGCTGCGGTAAAGTCCTGTTTCGTTTTTACAAGCTCTGAAACGAAAATAGGTGTTTTTCTCACTGAAAAAGATAGAGCTGATCCACAGCTGTCAGATCCTACTTGTCTGTCAAAGTTGTCATTTCTGGTTGACATGACATCCCACGTGAATGAATCGAATTTTAATCTTCAGGGAAAGAATAACCTCGTCGGTGATCAATACAGAATTATCAAAAAATTTTGGAGAAAGCTATCATTGTTTCAAGCACAACTGGAAGGAGAACACATTTCTCATTTTCAATACATCAAAGAGTTTTGTGCTACAATCGCCGAAGATGTCGCCTTCGATTTTCTGCGGGAAAAAATTATTTGTGACTTGAAGAAGCATTTTGAGAGATTTTCAGACCTTGACAGAATTGAGAGTGATATTCTTCTGTTCCAGAATACGTTTGATTGTAATCTTGATGATGTGCCAGTTGAACCACAGTGGGGGGGGGGGGGGGGGGGGGGTTATTAATTTTCAAGTAAATGGCTTGTTGGAAGAGAAGCACAGAGAAAGAAAACTTGTTGAATTTTACCGCTGCTTACTTGATGTTGAGTTTCCGAAAATGAAGAAATTTGCCACTTGTATGGCACCAGTGTTTGGAACAACTTATGATTATATCTGTGAGCAAATATTTTCCAAAATGAAGTATGTGAAGTCAACATCGAACGAGATTGACTGTTGAACATTTGAAAGCAATTCTCTGGATTGGATGCAGCAATTCCAAACCAAATATTGATGATATCTTGAAAGCCAAATATCAGTTTCACAAATCTCGCTAACCTTTTTTGCTGCTTATTTCGTGAGATTCGGATATGTGCACACTAATTCTGATCTAACTATCTTTTTGATAACGTTACCTTCTTTGATAACTTTGTTTTAGTAAATAAATATGTTGGTTGTCTTTGTTTTGTGTGTGTGTGAGTGTGTGTGTGTGTGTGTGTGTGTGTGTGTGTGTGTGTGTGTGTGTGTGTGTGTCTGTGTGTGTGTGTGTGTGTGTGTGTGTGTGTGTGTGTGTGTGTGTGTGTGTGTGTGTGTGTGTGTGTGTGTGTGTGTGTGTGTGTGTGTGTGTGTGTGTGTGTGTGTGTGTGTGTGTGTGTGTGTGTGTGTGTGTGTGTGTGTGTGTGTGTGTGTGTGTGTGTGTGTGCGCGCGCGTGCATTGCACGCCACTCACTCTTAGGTTTTCGTCGTTTTTCCCAGAGCTTTCGTTCTCACTTGCAAGTATTGGTAAACTTAGTTGCATATCCTTTTCAGGATGTTTGCAGTCAACACCAGCATTTTTGGCTGTTGTTGATGGCTGTTGTCTTGCCATTGCTTTCCGAACGACCGGCACCCAAACCATTGCGTAAAAAACGAGCGCAACGAGGTCTTCTGCCAAATCGGCTGTGTTTCGAACGCGAATATACGGGATTACGAACCGCGTCCGTAAGACTTTCGCCACGGAGATTGCCTGAATGCTTACGGCGACTTCTTCTGACCAACCCATGGTGCATAATTCATTGAAAATGAATGCTTTGTTTAATTCTACCACACCTGTTAATGTTTCTGTTATGTTTTTGTAATAAAGCCATTGGAACGGGTTTCAAACGAACGAACCTTACACACACACACACACACACACACACACACACACACACACACACACACATATATATATATATATATATATATATATATATATATATATATATATATATATATATATATACCAATGCTTTCTATAGTCTCGTCTATGCTCTAAAGTTTGTCTTGTCGGTTATTTTCTTCTCCGCTATATGTATTACTGTATGGATTCACGACTCATATATGAGTAACACTTTATACTTTTTGTCCCAGACAGTATTTGCTTTAATTAACTGTGTGCTGGCTTTTAACTTACTCGTTTACTTTTCTAAAAGTTTTATCTTTCTGTATCCTCATAATAAAAGCTTGGAAGCAACGGATATATGGTTGTTGAGATGAATATTGCGACTACCGTAGATACTAACAACGATCGTCTACCTGGAAGAGGTTAATGAAATTAAAACATTCCGACCAACTATATGAAGGAGACAAAACAGCTTTCTTTGATCATATAATGAGAAGAGAGGCATTGGAAAACGTGACGACTGGAACGAACATTGTGAGCAGAGGCACAAGCAGACCAAGAGTAATGACGCTGGATATACTGAGATGGTGACCTGGAGGAATATCACCAGCAGAACTGATCCAACACACTGAAGACCGAGACCTGTGGAGAGACATGAGTGCTTACGTTAGTTGACAGGGTACACAGTGATGATGATGATGATGATGATGATGATGATGATGATGATGATGATGATGATGATGATGATGATGATGATGATGATGATGATGAACGGTGTGCGCACAGTTACCTGATTCAAAGCCGAAGTAAAATACATCGCCTATTATGACCTCCCATTTGGACAGAAGGATGATATATCGCCACACTAGGGTCATCTTGGTATTTGTTTTCTTTCGTGTTATCTTCCCCAATTTCAATGTCCAGTGAACTGAAATTTACATTATAATATAGGGTGTATTGTTAATGACTATGCCGTGTTTGAAAATATTGCCGGTCCAAGTTGTGTACTCACCCTTTGTAAAGTTCATGCAACATAATAGGTTAATACAAAACTTGGACCGGCAATATTTTCAAACACTGCACAGTCATTAAAAATACGCCCTCTTGTTCATTTGATTGTGTACCAGAAGTACCACATTTGGTCCAAATTTACATGGTTGGCACCTAGTCAGTTAATAAGACAACGAAAACCCAGAGGTGACATAATTAGAAAACTAGGTTGCCACATTATGCTCCAGCTGGAAAATAATTGATCAGAAATAATGATGAGTGCATCTTTACAACAATAGTTTTAAAAATAACTAAACAATACATAATAATGAAGCGGCTGACGTAAATGAATATTCATTTATTATTATAATATCGATTATAAAATAAGAGTTTTTTAGAATGTGATTTCCAACCACGAATGAAATAGAAATAATTGTAACATTACATAGAAATGTTTAAATACCGGAAACACATAGTTAGTCCAAAAATGTAAATATAAATTTATTTATATTTTTTGGGGACACTATTTATTTTGCCAAATTACAACAGACAAAATTAATTTTTGCAAAACAATTACCCATTTTAATTCTTTGGGTATTAACAGCCTAGAGTGTTTTTGGTTTAATATGAGAATAAAATAATTGTTAGTTGTTTGTCGCGGTAAATGAAAACTCACTGAAGCGAAGAAAATGTATAAGTATTATAATCAATGACGGTTGGTCTCCACAATGAAGGTTGGCTGCAATGGATCTCCAACAATGTCTCTTGCCATAATTGTACATTCTGTCAGACTGCTGTTCGATCATCTCCTGATTTTATCTCCCGCTTGTAACGTTGTCTACCTCTTGCTCGCTTGCCTTCGACCTTACCTTCCAGTACGGTTTTTATTAGAATGTTATGGCTTATAAAGTGGCCGAAATATTTAACTTGCCTCTTTTTTTATTTATTTCATCAACTTTCTTTCCATTCCCAGTTTTTCTAGAACCCTGTATTTGATTGTTTTTGTTTCTATGAAATACAACATATTCTTCTGTATATCCACATCTCCATGGTCTCTATTCGACTTTCTAATTATCGTGATGTAATCTACAAGGGTAAGTTAATAAGTAAGTCACAAATCAATGTGTATGCGTGTTTGTGGGACATGTGTGTGTGGGGGATGTATGTCTGGGGGATGGGTTGTGAGTGGGTGAGCGATGTCTGTGTGGGTGGGGGATATTTGGGTGGATGATTGAAAGCGTGTGGGTGTTGGTGGGTGGAGGGGGGTTGTGTTGGTGGGGAATGTGTATGTAGGTGGGTGGGTAGGTGGGGGATGTGTGGGTGAATTGGTGTGTGGGGGATGTGTGTGGGTTGAGGGATGGGTATGTGATGGGTGTGGTGATGTGAGTGTGGGTGGGTGGAGGATGTATGTGTGGAGGAGGTGTGTGTGGGTGGGTGGATGATGTATGTGTTGGTGGTGAGTGTGTTTGTAGGTGGGGGTGTGGGTAGGTGGGAGATGGGTGGGGAGATGTGTGTGTGTGTGTGTGTGGGTGAGGGATGTTTGGGTGGGGATTGAATAGGGGGATGTGTGTGAGGAGGCGTGTGGGAGTTGTGAATATGGGTGGGGTGTTGTGTGGGAGGGGAGATGTGTTTGGGTGAGGGGTGTGTGGGTGGGTGGGGTGTGATTGGGTGTGGGATGTGCGGGTGGGTAAAGGATGTATGAGAGGGTGGGGATGTGTGTTTGGCTGGGTGGTTGGGGTGTGTGGGTGTGGGTGGGTAGATGGGAGATGTATGTGTTGATGGGTTGGTGAGGAATGTATGGGTGTGAGTGGTTGAGGGATGAGGGATGAGTACGTGAGTGGGTGGATGTGTGTGGGGGATGAGTGTATCGGTGGATGATGTGTGTCTGTGTGTGTGGGTTGGAAGATTTGTGTGGGTGGGGGATGTGTGGGGGGGTATAAGTGGGTGGTGGGGTGTGTGAGGGTGGGAGTTGTGTGTTTGTGGCTGGGGGATGTGTTGTTGGGTTGGGATGTATGTGTGGGAGATGTGTGTATGGGAGGGGAGATGTGTGTGTGGGTGGGGAGATGTGTGGGTGGGGTGTGTGTGTGGGTGGGTGGGTATGTGTGGTTAAGGGAGGTGTGATTGGGGGATAGGTGACTTGAGGTGGGTGGGTGAAGAATGTGTGGGTGGGTGAGTGTGTGTAGGTTGGGGGATGGGTGGGATATGTGTGTGTGTGTGTGTTGGTTCGGGATGTGTGGGTGGGATGCGGGTGATTGTGTGGGTGGGGATGAGTTCAAGTCGGGGAAATGTGGGTGGGTGCGGGTTTTGTGTGTGGGTAGGTGCGGGATGTGTGGGTTGGCGGGGATATGTGTAAGTAGGGGATGAGTGGGTGGGGGTGTGTTTGGTTGGGTGGTTGGGGGTGTGGGGTGGGTGGTTGAGGATATGTGAGTGGGTGAGTGTTGGTAGGTGGTGGATGTGTGTGTGGGCGGGGAGATGTGAGTAGGTGGAGGATTCGTGGGTGGTGATGGGTGGATGGATGCATGTATGTGTGCCTGGAGATGTGTGGGTGGGTGAGGGATTGTGTGTGGGGGGATGTGTGGTGAATGGGCGATGTGAGTGAGGGTGGGGAGATGTGTGTAAGTGGGGGTGTGTGTGGGGTGGGATGTGGGGGATTGGTGGATGGGTTGGGGTAAGTATGTTTGCCTGTGTGTGTGTGTGTGTGTGTGTGGTTGGGTGGGGGATGTGTGTGGGGGTGTGGGGTGGATGGGATAGGGTGGGTGGGGGATATGTCTCATAACATGGTAATATGCATTGTTTATGTTTACAACATTCTTTTGACAATGTTTTTTTCCTATGTGAATGTATTATGCACTATTGATGAACGAAAGATGAGTGATTAGAAGGGCCGATTATAAGGCGGGCCTGCGTGCCCAATTGTTTACCCTTTGAAAATAAAGTCCGTTCGTTCGTTAGTTCATTCGTTCGTTCATCTAGTGTAAACCGGTGTCCGCCTTTGGTAATTTTGTCTACCGACTTTCTTTCTAGCGTGGTTTTCAGCAGGATATAATGTCTTTTGAGAGTCGCGGTTATTGCCAACTTTCTCTCTAGTGTGGTTTTCAGCAGAATGTAACGTCTTTTAATGAGTCGCGGTTACTATCAGTCAAACCAAACAAAGCCATCCTATCTTGTGCTATCTCCTGCAACTCCCTTCATGTCCTTCCGGTATTATTCATCTGTCTGTAGTTCTCTTCTCCGTGTGTTTTAGGCTTCCCACAATTAGTTTGCCTTGTGAGTTCCAGTCAAGAGAGTGTCTATATACTGTCCTCACGCTTTCTCAATGTATGTCTTGCTACTTGTTTATTATTTAATATAATAATTAGGGCTGCGGAAGTTAATGATTAATTAATCGATTAATCGTTAATTTTTTTTAACGATTAATTTTTTTGAAACGATTAATCGAAAACTTTTCTCTCATCACTTATACAAATGAACCGGATGTCGAAAAATTGTCGGACATCTTAAACATAGTCCTGCAAACACAACCGAGTTGCAAAATTGTACTGAGTCACCATTGTGTAAGCTGCAGCAAGATGGACCAGCAAGATGAAACAGTATGTTTATTATGTTACATAGAACCTGTACTTTTATATGGATGTGAAGCTTGGACAATGAGCAGCCAGGCTGAAAAACATCTGATGGCTGTAGAAATGTGGTTTCTGAGGAAAATGCAAAGAATACCATGGACAGCCAGAAAGACCAATGAACAAGTCCTTCAAGAAACAAATGAAGATCGTAAACTGATCAGAGACATTAGACGTAGACAGTCACAATTTTTTGGGCATGTTATGAGAAGAAATGATTTGGAGAACTTGGTGACAACTGGTAAGATCGAGGGGAACAGACCAAGGGGAAGACCTAGAAACAAGTATCTGGATGGCTTGGCCTTGTGGCATGGTCGAGACAGAAACACGGAACTGATCCACGACTCTGTTGATCGAGTGAGATGGCAGAACATGACCGCCCACGCTTACCGGCATGGCACATGATGGATGGATGGATGGATTATGTTACAGAGTCTTCTACAGGTCAGAGAAGCATTAACTGTCTACATGTCAGATGAAAAGAAGCAATACAAAGGTCCAAAACTGTCAGGTTCAGATTGGGAGAAGATTTCGAAATATGTCAAAGTTTTGGACTTATTCTGTCAGACCACGGTCCTGCTTCGCGGTCAAGATTTTGTGTCATGTAGCTGTGTATTGCCACTGCTATCATCGTTGACAAAGCATATTACTGTACACGATGATTATCCGGGCTACATAGCTAAATTTAAGGCAGCATGTATTAATGACTTCAGTGAACGTGTAGCTAATATGACAAGTATTTAAGTACTACCGACTGCAACAGCACTTGATCCACGCTACAAATACCCGAAGTGTTTGTCAAAAGATGCAAAAGAACGAACTTGGTCACGTATTGAACAACAAATAGCAGTTAATGTTCATGATCAACAGATGGAGACTGCTGCAACGAATGATACTGACATGACAATGAAACTATATGTGAACCAAATGAAGAGAGTATTAAGCTAATTGAGTCTGAAATGGATAAGAAAGTTGCTAAATCGGTTGACCCTTTACAATGGTGGAAACTTAATGAACATCGATATCCAAAATTGACATTCCTTGCCAAGACCATTCTGTGCATACCTCAGTTCCATGTGAACGATTGTTCAGCTCTGAGCAGAGCATATTGTTAATATGACACGCTCGTCACTTGAAGCAAATACTGTCAACATACTCGTCTGTTTGCATAGTTGGTTATTAGATGACATATGAACAAGACAAGATGTTTGACAAATACGACTATAATGTGAGTTATATGACTATAATTGTTTTGCTTTAATCGAAATTAACGATTAATTAATCGTTAATTTTTCAAAAGTTAACTATTAATTTAAATTAATCGGTAACAGCCCTAATAATAATGCATTTATTTCAATGAAGACAGTCAATATTTTCATGAGTTGTAAATATTGTTATCGCCCCACGGTATGTAATGAGAGTTTGTGTCCCTAATAAGAATGGTTGTCTTGCTTATTTTCAAGTGTACTACTTTCAGATCATTTTCTGTGATACACGAATTCGTACAGTACCATCATCATCATGCGCCGTGCCGATAAGCGTGGGAGATCATGTTTCACCATATCACATGATCACGAGAGTCGTGGATCAGCACTGTGTTCTTGTCTCGACCATTGTCTCGTCATGAAAGTTTGGAGAGAGTTTGGAGGAGTATATGCCTGGGAAGAGAGGAAGAGGAAGGCCAAAGAGAAGATGGGTGCAGGCTGTGGCGGATGATCTCCAGATGGGTGTTTCGGACGCGGGACATCTTGCTTGTGATCGAGAAGATTTTCGGAAGGTTGTTATGGGAGCGAGGTTCTGTAAAGGACATGCTACTGAATGAATGAATGAATGAATGAATGAATGAATGAATGAATGAATGAATGAATGAATGAATGAATGAATGAATGAATGAATGTTGATGTCTTGGCAAGTTTACATTCAGTAGTTTACTATTGCTTTCTGAACGACCGGCTCTCATACCAACACATTAAGACCCAGCGCGACGTGGTCTTCTGCCAAATCATTCGCAGCTGTGTTTCGAACGCAGGTAAGCGGGCTCACAAATCGCGTACGCACGCTCATTAGCCAAGGAGACGGCTCCTTCCAATTACCCTATGTAAACGGCTCCCAGGTAATTATCTCGTCCATTTTATGAATTGCAAATGCTTCGTCTCCTTTATTGTTTTCTTTCTATAATTGCGCAAAATTATATGATCTGGTATATTGAGGTTTTGTTGGGTATTTAGGTTAGTTTCTTATATGGAAACATTATCCACTCATCTTTGAATTTGCTAATTATATCTGATACATTTGTTTGGCTCTCCTACAGTTTCTTTATATTATTTTAATTTGTCTTCTTGTGATTATCTTGCACGATATTATATTCTTATTTTCATAATTAGTTGCTTTTAATTTTAATTTCTGTTTTGTCTTACCTTTTACTTTGTTATTTGTTACCTTCTTGTTTGTTTTCTTTGTTATATAATTTGAGCTTTGTCTTGTATTTTTCTCTCCGAAGTATGCCTCAAGAGGGTTTCTTATCTTCTATGCTTTGTTTGCTATATTTTGTAAACCTTTTTTTTTTTTAGTTTACTTCTCCAATGCCTGTCTTTGCGTTTGTTTCGTGTTGCACTTTTTTGTCTCTTTATTTCAATTCCTTTTAATATGTCTTCATTTCGTTCTGTCAGTACTGATATTCTAGCAATATTTTTGGCCACTTACAGCTGAATGTTTTCATGTCCTTTAGAATTCTTTAGCATGTCTAAATGTATTCACTTGATTGGTATCTTTGTCTTCATTTTTTTCATTGCTTCACTATTTCTGTTCTCGGTTGTTCTGTTGTATTTTTGTCTCTATTTTTCTCCTCTGCTACTCTGTTTCTGTTCTCAGCTGTTCTACACATTTTCTGATGATTTCAATCTTTTGTATAATCTCTGTACTTTCTTAATTGTGTATTGCTCTTGGTAACATTCTTTGCGACTTCTTATTGAATACTTTTCATTCAAATCGTGCATTGTTCCTAGATCTGGTAATCTCTCCTTCTTTATTATTTTTCAATTTGAATTTAATCGTGTCTATGATTTGATTCTCAAATAATTCCTGAGACATGTCTGTTAGTTTTGTTTTTGTTTTTATAATTATTATTTTTTCTTTTTATTTTTTTTATTTTTAGTGTCAACTATTTTGTCGGATCGAAAACCAAAAAAAAATTAATAAATAACAAATGAAGGTAAGGAACATGCTAGGACTTGTTCCTTGCCTTCATTTTTTTTTTTTTTTTTTTTTTTTGCTCCCTCTCGCTTTGAACTCAAGGATAGTCCGTACACAAACTTCTAGCCGTACTTAATTTTGCATGTGGATTAGCTCTCCCAATTAACAGTGCCCGTCGCCATCAGGCGAACCCACTCCGACTTCAAATTTTCGTCCCCAAGTACGAGACGTCAACATTTTAGTCCAACTGACCGATGTAGGGGTTGAACCCCTTACCTCGGCAACAGCACACCGGATGTTTAAGAATGAGCGCTCTTATCCATTCTTCCATGGTTTACCCCCACCCCTTACTTTTGTTTCAACTGCGATATGTAAATTATGCTGTAGTATTGACTTAAGCCATATGTTGTTACTACTCATTTTTTTCTCATATAGAACAACCCCGGTATCTCACACTAAGGGATCCTTGACAAATAGCAGCACATTTCAAGTTTTAGTTAAAATGCTTTTTTATTCTTTATCTTCTTTTGCTAGTTAACAACCATGGTTACCTGAACAATGGCTGCATTGTTGTTCTCTTCTGCGAGATTAAGATATGTGCGAAAAGAATTGACAAAAAAGAATTTTGTAGGGCTGGGCCGAGATGGCAGATTACAGGTGTGTGATTTTATTAATAACCTCAAGCAGGTGGGGTGTGTGTGACCCTCCGCAGATACTCTTCTTCTTCTTCTTCTTCTTCTTCTGCGTTTATCCGGAGTTTTTTTTTTTTTTTTCGGACGTGATTGTGTTGTGCCTGTTTACAGCAGAGCTGCGTTCTTGCGCCGTTAGGCCGACACATCCGACTTCTGCAGGCATTTGTTGACCGGGTTAACCTTCCCGGGTTTTCAATCTTGTGTGTGTGTGTGCGTGCGTGTGTGTGTGGTGTGTGTGTGTGTGTGTGTGTGTGTGATTATTCTCTTAACTGTTATGACCTTGTACGGTGGACATTGTAGTAATTAAGTTGCATGTTGTCCTTCACATGACGTAGCAGTCAACCCCAGCATTTTCGCTGTTCGTGATTCCTGAGAAAATTTTACGTTCAGTAGTTTGCCATTGCTTTCTGAACGACCGGCTCCTATACCTTTTTTTTCGAGAAAAAAAAAAAAGGACTGCTGTGTTTCGAACCCGGGTATACGGGCTCACAAACCGCGTTCGCAAGCCCTTAGCCACAGGTTTTTGTAGTAATAGAGAGTAGAAAATGATCTCTGAATATCAAGAAAACGGAAAGTTATATCAAAAGAAAAGTTACCACTAATTTGTAATAATTGTAATATAACTATAGAAGAGAAAATGCTTTACCAAGTTAATAAATTTAAAAAAAAAAAAAATTATAACATCAGATGGAAGATGTGATAGAGATTAAGAGCAGAATAAGCCAAACAAATGTTGCATTTCAGAAAATGAAAAGTATCTTATGCAATAAGCCACTAACAGTGTCACTCAGAAACAGAGTGCTGAAATTTTAAGTCCTCTTTTGCACTCTCTATTGCTACCACAATGTCTAACAGTTGTAGTAGATAATTTTTGTTGGCCAAACCTACTGTTTGTTTGGCACCGACTTAGATAACATATGTTTCTTTGTTATTATGCTGCGTTTTGTCTTGCTCACCAACTAAGATTTCCACAGACGTCAATGTCTTCTTGGGTTTTCGTTTCCTTTCTGGTAATATCTCTGCTGATGTGATGAATGTAATTACTTAACATTTTCAATTGTTTATCTATACTCTCGAATAGCTCATTTTATTTTATTCTTTTTTCTAGTTCTGAACAAGATGTTGATCTTCACTGTCTCTTTTGACAGACAGGTCTAATCCCTATGAGCTTCGTGGTGCAGAGACCGCTTTAAAATAACTTTTGGGTGTTTAGTATAGAGCTGTGCTTTGTGATAGTATCATATTTATTTGATTTTAAGTTATTAACTCACTTTTAGGGGCCTTAATTATTTATTTTAGTTTTCAATTTCCTGTTCAACCGTCCTGGGTTAATACTGGGATACGTATTATATATTGTACATAGTTTAGCATTCTTTTTGTTTATGATTTTTCATAAATGTTGTTTTTCGACATACATATGTATGTTATATTGATCTATAATGTATGCATGGTTAAGAAATTTGATACTGATTATTATATATTATATATAGTTAAGTATGTATTTGCTTTTTTCTTTTAATATAAATTAACATAGATACCATTTTTTCAACATATATTTTTTTTTATATCCTTTTTACAGGACATCGCTGTCAACACCGGAATTTTCCTTCTTTTGTTGATGTCTTGGCAAGTTTATGTTCATTTTTTTGCCATTGCTTTCTGAACGACCGGCACCCATACCAACTCGTTAAAACCCAGTGCAACGCAGTCTCAGCTGTTTCAAACGCGGGTAAGCGGGTTTACGAATCGCGTCCGAAAGCCCTTTGCCACGAATACCGGCCAACATATATTAATTTATAAAATTTATTGAATGAAGTTCTGTCTATCATATAGTTGTGCATTTTTATACTGATTGTCATATGTCATAAGCAGTTCATCATCATCAAGTGCCCTGCCAGCTGGCGTAGGCGTTCATGGCTCTCCACAGGTCTCGGTCGTTGGTGTTCTGGATCAACTCTGCTGATGGTATTCCTCCATGCCACCGTCTCAATCCATCCAGCATCATTTCTCTTGGTCTGCCTCTGCCTCTCTTCCCATCGATCTTTCCAGTTGTCACTATGTTCTCCAATACCTCTCTTCTCATCACATGACCGAAGAAAGATGTTTGTCTCTTCCTTATTGTTGTATGTTCTAGTTTCGTTAGCCTGTATCAGGCAGTCGTTGTTAGTTACTCTGGCAGTCCAAAGAATTCGTAACATTCGTCTCAGGAACAACATCTCTGTTGCTTCTAATTTCTTCTTAATTTGTTCATTTACATTCCAAGATTCACTGCCATACAGCAAAACTGGTTCTACATAGCATTTCAGCACTCTCTTTCTTACGTTAAGTGACAGTGACTTATTGCATAAGATACTCTTCATTTTCTGAAATGCGGCTTTTGCTTGCCCTATTCTGCTCTTAATGTCTGTTGTACATCTTCCATCTGATGTTATAAATGCCCCTAGGTATTTAAAATTATCCACTTGGTTAAGAATTTTCACTTCTATTTCTATTTCACATTTTGGTGTCACCATTTTCTTTGATATCACCATTGTCACTGTTTTCTTGATATTCAAGGAGAGCCCTTTCCTTGCACTCTCTGTTACTGTAATGTCCAACAATTGTTGTAAGTCTGTTGAATTATCTGCCAAAAATACTGTGCCATCTGCATGGCGTATATTATTTATAGTATAACCTCCAACTAGTATTCCTGGCATCTCTTTGATCTCTGTCATTATTACTTCGTTATATATGGAGGAGAGATCTGGTGACAAGACACACCCCTGTCGTTCTCCTAGCTTTATCTGTTCGTAACTACCCTCTTTATTTCCCATTTTAATTGCCGCTACTTGGTTCCAGTAAATATTCTTTATTATTCTTAAATCTTTCCCATCAATGTTGATATCTTCTAACATTTTAATCAGTTTATCATGGTTTACTTTATCAAATGCCTTAGTATAATTTATGAAGCACAAATATATGTCTTTCTGTTTATCTATTGATCTTTCTATTAATGTCCGTAATGTATATATTGCATTGTTTGTGCCCTTTCCCTCCACAAATCCATATTGTTCTTCACTAATTTCCATTTTTATTTTCTTTCTGGTTCTTCTGACTATGATTCTGAGTAGAAGCTTAGTGATATGGTTTATGAGATTAATTGTACGAAAATCTTCACATTCAATTGCTCCTGGTCTTTTTGGTATATGCAGTTAAGTATTCATTTTGTATATAACATATTATAATCTTCATTTTTAACACTGGCCGAGTGGCTACAACGCCGGACTCTCCTTCGGGAGACCCGGGTTCGATCCCTCGGTAAAGTGCGGAGGTTTTTTCTGTCGGGGGCAAAAAGAACATCCTAACCTGCACAGTTCGCAGCGACTCCACTAGACTGGCGGCCTTAATTCCTCAGGCCCAAAGACCCCTCTGCCATACATCGCAAGGTACTATGTTGGCAGTAAATGACAGTTTATAGTACCTTGCGGTGTATTGCAGAGGGGTCTTTGAGCCTGAGGAATGAAGGCCGCCTGGCTAGTGGAGTCGCTGCGAACTGTGCAGGTTAGAATTTTCTTTTTGCCCCCGACAGAAAAAAATCCCACACCTTACCGAGGGAAACGCAGTAAATGACAAGTTTTGACAGTATACTGTTATATTTATTAGAATGTATGTATAAAGTAATAAATAGATAGGTTCTGTCTAGACTGTTAAATTAAATATCATATAGTCAAGCATTCAGTTATATATAACAATGTAGGTTATTATATTAATCTAAAATGTATGCATAATAAAGTTGTGTCCCATGAACTGCGTACGACTTTGAGTCCTGTGTTTGTCAGGAAAGAATATACCCCAGTCTGACCCAATTAAAAAGTTGCTCCTACTACACTACTAGGGATGTGTCCCAGACTGACCCTGTAACCTATTGTATTGTCCCGATGTGACCTAGTAAATGACAATGTAGCTACGGATTACCATAAATCCTTCATAGTCAGTACCTGTAACCGTGTAAAGAACAGTACAATCGCATGGTCCACTACATACTATCATTACCCCCCTTTGGACAACAATCACCTTCAAATTAATATCCGAATTGTGGCTGGCTCGGTCACTGGATGATTAATCTGAGCCAGGCGAACTTTTCTTCTGAGATTGAACAGGGTTGGGGTAATAGTAGAATGGGAAAGCCTGTCACTACGAACCCGTACTGCTAGGTTATGACCACTTGAAAAGTGGACTGGATTCTCGAACGATCCGAAACTATCTATCTAGGCCGCGTACGTGAAAAAGTGTAGCCAAGCTGTGTCGGTGAACCCGGGTTCTGGTTAGAGGTAGTTGCATCGTTAAACATGGGGGAATCCAAAAGTGATTTACTTGTAAGTGCTAGTTTATACATGTTGGTTGCAAAGACATGACATATGCTGCATTGGTTCAAAGCAAAGTAATTAGTAGTGACTCATGTCTTTTGTAGAGTAACTAAATGAGTAAATCAAATGAAGTCGCGAACGAAGCAAAAGATGGCGCTGTTTTGAGTTTGAGGATTCCAGTTGTAGACTTGTTTGTATTGTAATTAAGTAATAAAAATAATTACTACAGTTATTGCAATCAAATTTCAGCCAAAATTTGCAAAACGATGCTTTCTGACTGCCAAATTAGGATTATTATCAGCAGTAACTTAACAGCTAACTTTGTATTGTAGTGGAAATAAATAGGTTCTGACCAGAGTCTAGCAGTAGCATTCTTAACATTCTATTCTAGCAGAGTAGTACTGTAGTTATAATTGGGGGGAGTGGAGTGGCTAGAGTCAGAGACGCTTGCCTCCACTCGATGGTTCTTGGGCTTGAATTCACATCTAGGTGGATATTGAAAATGGACCTAGACCCCCAGTCTTTAAAAGAAAAAAAATACCCAACATGTTTTTGGGAAATAAAGGCGGCTGATGTGTTATCACCCCCTGGAGTGCCGATTTGGTTTATTATAAAAATAAAAATGTCTGACACCATTGTATATGCACAGTACAGTATGCTTTAAGGTGTGTACAAGGGTCCTTTACGTATAGTTAGTTACTGTACTGTGGTAATGTTTTATGAGATGGGTTTCGCTTGCTCCTTGGTGAAGAGGTTACAGACACAGTTTGAAATCCCACATACCTGCTTTTGAAACACAGCTGCAGGTGATTTGGCAGCAGACCGCCTACGTTGGTTTTTTATGAAATAGTATGGGTGCCAGTCATTCAGAAAGCAATGGCAAACTACTGAACGTAAACTTACCCAGGAATCACAAACAGCCAAAAAATCCTGGGGTTGACTTCTGCATCCTGTGAAGGACATGCAACAACTTTTCAACAGGACTTGAATCATCCAGTCCAATGATACCTTAATGAAACCTGTATTTCAGTTCTAAGTGGAGATGTTAATATTTTAGTGTCCCTAACTGTAATAAAGAAATAAACATGAAAATTACCAACTGGGCAAGATAAATTGTGACCTAGTAAATTTGGGAGCTGAAATAACTGACTTTGCTTTAAATTGCTGTATTTCTTTTTAATTATTAGATGAACCCATTTGCGATCATACATCACTGCAATTGGGGCAGCGAGGATTAACTGAATCTGTCATCTTTTTTTTAAAGATATGATGTAATGCGAACGCTTTAATATTGAAAATGACCACCAAATTAGAGTATAAACTGCTAAATAGTGTTACAAAGTTTTGAAAACCTGCACACCATGGGCATTGTATGTATATTTTCTGAAATGAAATAGTGAAACAAACTTTAGATCAAATGTCTATTTCGATATTATGTGCCAAATTAAAACTTTATAATGGCTGCCAGTTATTAGCATTCATTAAATACCATGAACATAAATAATTGTTGGCTTACAAACCTGATGAGATGTATATTTTATCATGTCATTTGGTAAAACAATTTTAAATGGTTGCCAGTTAAATAGTATTTATAAAGTATCTTGTGCATTACTGATTATTGGCTAGAAAACCTGGCAAGATGTATATTTTGTCATGCAGACTGGTGAAACGAACCTACGCGTTATCTTTATGTTTTGATGTTAATTGCCATGACCTATTAAAAATCTGTTAATGCTGACCATTAATAATGAATGCCAACAAAGCTGTGATAAGTCATTGCGTCAGTAATACAAGGCTTTAATGAGAAATAGGTTGGAGACAAACAGCAAGAATCAGAACAGATGAAATCACAGTGAAGGAGTGGCCTTAATGCTTTCTAAAGAGACAAACAGTGAGCTATAACACATTAACAGCAAAATTTATGACCACACAACAAAATATTTAAAAAGGAAAGTAAATATAAATGCGATTCAGTGTTACGCACTAATAAATGATAAGGATGGATTATCTAAGGAGGAATGTTATATGAAACTTCAAAGTACTATAGGTAATTTTTAAAATGTGGAAGTTTCAAGTTTGTTGGATGACCTGAATGCCAAGAAAGGATTGGACAACACTGGTTGTGAAAAGATCTTGAGAAAACAGTCTTAGGGTAACAAACAAACAAATGGAGAATTATTCACTACTTCTGCAGTGAGTCAGTATGTCATAGGAATAAGTGTTTTTTCACATTTTTTGTTGTACATAGAACTAAGAAAACCATAAACCAAACTGAGGTGCTAGGTAACATTTACTAGGTGCTGTGACAACCTGGTGCCATGTATTTGTCCATTCCTGGACTGGGTTATGAAGACGACTACCACTAGAAATGAAATTAGTGGACTCTGATAGTGCAGCTTGATAGTGATATTACCCTATATCCCGCACACAAAATCATGTGCAAGATAACAGGGTCCTTTGTTACTTTATATGTTGTAACTTTCACATTAACTTTCTTCAATATGTAAAAGTTCCATCCATCCATCATGTGCCATGCCGGTAAGCGTGAGCTGTCATGTTCTGCCATCTCACTCCACGACTCTGGTGATCGAGTGAGATGGCAGAACATGACCGCCCACGCTTACCGGCATGGCGCATGATGGATGGATGGAACTTTTACATATTGAAGAAAATTAATGTGTTAACCCATACCTAGTTTGTCAGCACTTTAAAAAAAAAGAAAGAAAATTACTTGCGTGTCCTTTACAACACATTGCACCTTACATAACCATTTATTGACTGTATGTGATTTTCTGTGCAATTTTACATTTAATAATTTGCCAATGCTGCCATCACTTGTCTGGATATATTCATTCACAGATGGTCCCAGTTCTCATAGGAGTTAGTGTGGTTGCCGTAACAGCCATCTTGGCAAAGATATTCCTGCCTAGCTTGTTTGCAAACAAGAAGAAGGGTCCTCCTATCACACTGAAGGATCCGAC
This sequence comes from Cepaea hortensis, assembly GCA_963921405.1. NCBI lineage: Eukaryota > Metazoa > Mollusca > Gastropoda > Stylommatophora > Helicidae > Cepaea > Cepaea hortensis. Next base: position 168,474,835 of record OY992876.1, on the reverse strand, counting down.
ACTCAAATACTCACTGAAACTTGTGGACAAAGAGGTCAGTACTTCACCACAGAGCCTTTCTTTTTACCTTAAAATGTTAGTATTATTATTTTATGTCTATGAAGTTGTGGATGGGGAGACCATTATTAACTTTTAAAGTGTGAGAGATTGGCATTTGGGGACCAGTAGTTTCAAGCAAGTAGGAGAATTGCCTGGGCAGAACATCGATAAAATAATCTTAGATATGCTGATGACACAAACAGGTGCTTTGGTATAATGGTTTGGGTGTTATAGGCTCAATTCTGGCCGTGTCCTTCGGTTCACGGGTGCATTTTTTCAGAGACTCCTGAGGGTCATCGCTGGAGCTACAGAGTTTGTGCTTTGTGCGATGCTTTCTGCGCCGTGGAAAGAGACTAAGCCACATGGGATAAGCACCTGGTGCAATGAAGTCGACCATGTAGACTTTTAAGCTGACAATGCATAAGCACGGTCGGACAAAGGTTTGATGTCAGCTCTTGACACCTGCTGGGGGGGGGGGGGAGACTGGCCAAGTGCAGAACATAGTTAAATATTACTATTCCAAAAATGACAACAATGACAATTAGCAATGGAAAGAAGAGGTCAACAATGAACATCACAGTAAAACAGGGTGCTAATAGAATAAGTAACAAGTTTATCTTAACTTGGACATGTAATAATAGATTGCAGAAGTGAAACAGAAATCAAAAAGAGAATAGAAATGTTCAAGAACATAAAAAGTATTAATATCTAGAGCAGTGGTTCTCAACCTTTTTTGGCCCGTGCCCCCCTTCACCATATTTTCAGAACGTCATTCTCTCCCCCCCCCCCCCCCCCCCCCCTTTCGTATTTCCAACCTTAAAAATCCCTTCTCCCGCCCCTACACAGTATATGTAATAATGGAAGTACATACTAAAACAAGGTTAGACATCCACATAAAACATGATTTGTGGGTCTACTTACTTTATAAAATGAATTTTAGAAGGGTGAGACGTATAGAACCGTAAAGTATGAAGGGAGAAACAGGATCAAGTAATCGGTTCTTGTATTAACGCGATCTTGAAATAATCTTCATCCCCCCCCCCCCCCCCCCCGAAACCCCAAAATTCCCCCACTAGTGGGGGAGGGGGGAATTCCCCACTGATTGAGAAACACTGATCTAGAGGGGAGGGATAAACAACGCATTAAAAATTAGAATGTGTAAATGTTAAATATGTATATATTCAACACTACTGTATGGTGCAGAAGCAGCTGAAAAGTTAAATTGATTCCTTATGGTTCCAAATGTTGCTGTATGTAGCCGGGGCGCAGTGTTGGGGTGAGTGCCCAACATTGCTTAAATACCCCAATGGCTCGTGAATACATAACCTATGCAGCAAAAGTCCAACTCCTGGCCTTCACGTGGCGTAACTGTTTAAACTAACAGGAGAAGGGTTGACGGCGAGTATCTGGCGCCAGAAAATAACCAGTGTGCTCTAGATGTGTATACACATACATGCATGTGCAGACACGTGTGTGCGTGTGTACACATCTAAACTCGAGTGAGACCACAGTCTGCTCCAGCAAAGGAAAGGTGCTGAAGACGGAGGCAACCAGCCAGGAGGCGCACCACCGAAATCAGGATGCCACGCAATTACGCAAAATGGAATATGTCGACTACTGCTAAAAGTTATGGTGCTCGCCCTGCTTTGGACCCCCAGGCAGGTGCAGTGCCGGGCCCTATGTCTCGAAAGGGTCCAACCCCAACTACTGGAGATCCTTCTCAGATGTGGAGCCAGGGGACATAAGAATAGAACAGCTGGCCATACTAAACAAAGACTTAAAATAATGCACTGGAATGCGGAGGGAGTCAACAACAAAAAAGTAGAATTAGAAAACATCCTGGACCAAGAAAAAGTAAGCATATGTTGCTTGCAAGAAACTCACCTCAACGAAAATATAGCCTTCAAAATCAGAGGCTACCAGTGTTACCGATCTGACCAAAAGGACAGACGAAAAGGTGGGATACTTACCCTTGTAAAAAATAACATCACTGCTTCCCAAATCGAAGTCTATATGGAAGGGGCTGAGTATCAGACACTTAAACTTAAAACAGGCTATACAGACCTACATCTGATCAATTACTACTGTCCAAGTGACCGCCCACAGGCACTGGACACACTACCATTAACAGAAAAAATGATTGTGTGTGGCGATTTCAACAGCCACTCGCAGAGTTGGGGCTATGATCACATGGACCAGAGAGGAGAGAGACTGGAAGACTGGCAGGATGAGAATAGATTCATCTTGGTTAACAAGCCGTCCTTCCCACATACTTTCTACTCGAGATCATGGCACTCTACAACTACACCTGACCTGGCTTTTCATTCACCAGACCTGGAGTGGAACATTACACGAATTGTTGGGAAACAACTTGGTGGCAGCGACCATCGACCAGTCTTTCTAACTGTAGAAAATGAGCTTGTAAGTGAAAGCAGCACCCTCACGAGGTGGAACTACAAGAAAGCAGACTGGGCAATGTACAAGAATCGCACCAGCATACTGGTTAGAAACTTGAACACTGAGAAAGACATAAATAAGGTAGTTGAAGAGTTTGGGAAATGCATACTACAGGCAGCGCGAGAAACAGTACCAAGAGGAGCCCGTAAACAATATAAACCTTACTGGAGTAGTGAACTGGAACAGTTGCATAATGATGTGGAAGTATGTAGAAAGAAAGCAGAGGTCACACCCAGCCAAGAGCACCACAATAAATTCCAGCATGCAAAAGCCAAATTTCAAAGGGCCAAGCTGCAGGCTAGACGGAAAAGCTGGCAGGAAAAAACAGAGTCTCTGAACTTTGAAAGAGACACAGGGAAATTGTGGAAGCTAATAAAACAACTTAACGATGAGGGCACAGGGAGAAACTCAAAAATTGCACTACATAAAGATGGAAACATCTTAACAAGAAAGCAAGCAGCTGACCATTTTGCGGACTCATTCGCACAAAATAACAATATCAAAATTAGTCCAGAGAACACAACAAGAGATTCGAGAGAAATGGCAACATACAGGACAGAAGGAAATAGTACATGAGGTTCTGGAGGCACCCATCACAATCAGCGAACTGGAGCTAGCCATATCAAAACTGAAAATGAGAAAGTCACCAGGAGCTGATGGTATCTCCAATGAAATGATCAGGAACCTAGGAACGGGGGCCAAAGCAAAGCTGTTGCAGATCTTCAATAACAGTTGGACCTTAGGCAGTGTTCCACAAGCCTGGAGAGAAGCAATCATGATACCCCTCCTAAAATCAGGGAAAGATAGTTCCATTGCCTCTAGCTACAGACCAATTAGCCTCACCAGCTGTCTCTGCAAAACACTGGAGCGCATCATCAATCACAGACTGCAGTGGTACATTGAAAGTAAAAACATCCTTGTGCCACAGCAGGCTGGCTTTAGGCAGTGCTACTCTACGGAAGATCAGACAACCTACCTCTCTCAAGAAATTGAGGATGCATTCCAAGAGAAGAAGCTGGTGCTTGCGGCATGGATAGATCTGAAGAAAGCCTTTGACAAAGTCTGGAAAGAAGGTCTGATGAAGAAACTGAGAAATTGCAAAGTCAATGGAAGAATGTACAAATGGGTGAAAGCATACTTGCACAACAGAAGAGCCCGAGTACAGATAGACGGACTAAAGAGCAAGAAAGTACTACTGCGTCACGGTGTTCCCCAGGGCGGAGTCTTGTCCCCCACACTCTTTCTAATCTTCATCAATGATCTCGTTGCTAATCTACCACATGGAATTAAAGCCGCAATGTACGCCGATGACCTGGTTCTTCTTCTTCTTCTTCGTTCATCCAGAGTTTTTTTTTCGGACGTGATTGCGTTGTGCCTGTTTACAGCAGAGCTGCGTTCTTGCGCCGTTAGGCCGACACATCCGACTTCTGCGGGCATTTGTTGACCTGGTTAGCCTTCCCGGGGGTTTCTTAGGACGTTTGGCTCTCACTGTTGTGGTGTTATCCCCCATCCCAGCTGGCCCATATAGAACAGCCAAAGACATCCTGGTCAGCCCTCAAGAGAAGGCAGGGGCAGACCAAGGGCATTCCCCGCCATCCAAGGAGGCTTCCATACTTGCAGAGCCGACACACAGCGCTCTGGTACTGGGCTCACCCAAGGAATCGTCACGTCCTGCACATGGCTGCTTAGCCTCACTTCCGTATATTGGGCCTTCCATTCACCATAGGCTGTTCTCCCGGAAACCAGAAGTATGCAGTCTGCAGATGACATCCACACAGTGAGCTTTCGATTCGGACTTTCCGCGCAATGGATTTGCTATCCGAGCAATATTCCATGTCGTGCCACTAGACAATTTTTCCACCTTTTATGAAGCCCACACAGTGTGCTTTCGATTCTGACTTTCCACATAATGGATTTGCTATCCAAGCAATATTCCATTTCGTGCCACTAGGACACTTTTTCCACCTTTTATGAAGCCCACACAGTGAGCTTTTGGTTCGGACTTTCCACGTAATGGATTTGCTATCCAAGCAATATTCCATTTCATGCCTCTGGGGCGCTTTTGTAACCGACATACCTGTGGTATGAAGTGCGGCAGTCTAAATACTTCTTCATGCACATTTAAATGTCAACCTGAATGTAGTTAAAGTAAGCTGCAGTCAACTTGAGCTTGTTGATATCTCCATAGAGCTTGTCCTCAAATGAAGCAGGTGTGGGCCAAAATATCTTTCTCTGTTCTGCATATATTGGGCACTCCTGCATCAAATGTTTAGCTGTCATTTTACCAGTTCCACAATTGCATTCATCGGTATCTCCTATCTTTAGTTTATTGAACAAGTGGTATTTCAGCCTGTTATGTCCTGTGCGGAGTCTGAAGATTGCTACTTGTTCTCTTCGGTCGAGTTTGTAATATGCATCATCCTTCTGGTGACCTGGATGCTCTGATTCCCATTTGGTTCTATAGGTGCTTTTTATCAACTTCTTTGCCTCGTTATAGGTTATGTCTATGTCAGGCTGTGGTAGTCGTCCACCCTCTTTTGCCAGTCTGTCAGCCTCTTCATTTCCAGGTATACTGCAATGTGATGGGATCCACTGTATTACAACTTTTTTGGATTTCTGGCATAGACCATGGAGTGCTGCTCTTAGGTCAGCAATTTCTGTGCTATTATTGCTCTTCAGTATTGAGACAGCTGACTTTGCATCTGTGAAGATAGCTATTTGCTTCTCTTTATTTTCCTCCATCAAGAGCATTTCTGCTGCAGTTTTCAGAGCCTCTACCTCCGCTTTGAAGTTACTTGAAAACTTTCCAGTTGCCATTGAATGTGTTTTTTTCACTCCATTTTTTAAATTTAGGAGAATTCCTGCTCCATTCTCTATTGAATTTTTGGCTGATCCATCTGTATATGCATGGGTCCAATTGCTGCTTGGGTAATGTTCTTTTATGTAGTTTAGGGTTATTTCTCTTCTTTCGGTTTCATGCTGAGTGTTCTTTTTCTCAATACCAGGAATGTTTTCTATCATCTCAGGCAGTTGCTGCTGTCTCCAAGCTGGGAATTTGTGTGCATTGTAAATGGGTTTGACTGTTGATATGTTGAGTATAGGATCTGCCCTAATCTTTCGTTTTGCAGTTTCTACAAAGTTGCTACGCTTCAGTCTTCCTTTTCCAAAACCACTAAACCTTTTATACATAGGGTGGTCTGTCAATCTTCTAAATTTTTCTGCTTGTTGCTGGGCTCTGCTATCTCTTCTATCCTGCATTGGTTGTAAACAAGTGATCTTTTCTAGTTCATTAATAGGCGTTGTCTTCAGGCTTCCAGTTATGATTCGCATTCCTTGGTTTTGGACTCTACTTATTTTGTTAAAGTTTGACTTAGCTGCTGTTGCCCAAGCTGCAATGCCATATTCCAGTACTGGCCTCACCCGTCCAGTATATAACTTCTTGAGAACTTTCTCATCTGCTCCCCACGTTGTACCAGCAAGCTTTTTCATGATTGCCATTCTCTGCCTTGCTCTTGTTTGATTGTTCTCAACCTGTGTCTTCCATGTCAGGCGACGATCAAAGGTGACTCCTAGATAGTTTGGATTTTCTTCATGGCGCAATATTTTTCCATTCAATACCAGCTTAGGTTGCTGAGTTTTATTTGAGAGGGAGAACACTGTGCATGTTGTTTTCTCCTCACTTATCTTCACTAGCCATGATTTTGACCAGTCCTCTAGCGCTAATAAGGCTTGCTGTATTCTGCTGTTGGCTGTACTATTATATTCTTCAGATGTCCATATGGCTAGGTCATCTGCAAAGGAGGATGTGTGTACTCTGGCTGGAAAATTTTCCGTGATGTCATTTATATATGCTAGGAATAATGTTGATGAAAGAACTCCTCCTTGGGGGACACCTTGCTCCAACAGCATCATTTTGCTTGTTTGTCCTTGTACTTTAGTCCTGGCAGTTCTGTTCTCAAGGTAGTGGCTGATCCATTTATACATTTTTCCACAAACATGCATTTTTTGCAGTTTTACTTTCAGTCCTTCCTTCCATACTTTATCAAATGCTTTTTCTAAATCTATCCAGACTGCTAGTGTGTGCTTTTTCTCTTGGAAGGCATCCTCTATTTCCTGAGCTATATAGGTTATTTGATCTTCAGTGGATCTGTACTTTCTGAATCCTGCTTGGTGTGGTGTTAAGAGTTTGTTTTCTTCCAGATGCCATGTTAGCCTGCCATTGATAATGCGTTCCATTAATTTTCCTACACAGCTAAGTAGACTGATAGGTCGATAGCCATTTGGTTCTTCCAGGTCTTTTCCTTTCTTTGGGACTGGTATTAGTATAGCTTCCTTCCATGCCTGTGGGACTATTCCTCTCTTCCAGCTGTTATTTAGGACTGCTAGTAGTTTCTTCTTTGCCTTGGTGCCTAGTCCTATTAGCATTTCATTTGTGATTCCATCCTTTCCTGGTGATTTCTTCTTTTTTAGGGTATTCATTGCCTGTTCCATTTCTTCCATTGTTAGATTTGCCATCATATATTCTGCTGCTGTCTCTGTATTTCTATGATGTATCTGTTTGTCTTTTATTGCTTTCTTCTGTTCGGTTGTAATATCAATGTGGTTTGCATTTGCATAGTGTTCCATTAGTGCATTTGCAGCCTTTTTTCCTGTAAGCAAGGCATTTCCTTGTTTAATTGTTATTTGTTTGTTTCTAGGTCCTTCATTGTTCATGGCTTTCACTAGTTTCCATAGTTTGTTTCCATCCCTGTCAAAATTCAGGTTTTCTGTTTTTTCCCTCCAACAATCTCTTGTTGTTTGATTTACTGTTCTTTTATATTTTGCTGAGATGGCTTTGAGAGAGATGTTCGCTTCAATTGTTTGTTCTCTCTCTGCTGTCTTCCTGGCATCTTCAACTTTGTCCTCCAAACTTTGTAGTTCTTCAGTCCAGTATGGTTTGTAATTTTTCCTCGCTCCTCTTGGAATGGACTCAGTGGCTGCCTGTATTATCGCTCTGTTTAGACTTCTTCTTCTTCTTTCGTTCGCTTGAAATATGTCTATATCTGCAATGTCGTCTCTTGCATGAATTGAACTGTTTTTTTCAGTTCACACAGTGGTCCATAGAGTTTATCTTCCACCGTCGTCTCTCTAGGCCAGAAGGTTTGCCTAGATATGTTATATTTTGGGCAGTCTTGGAGTATGTGCTCTGCTGTCTGCGACGCCAATCCACATGTGCACATGGCTGTTTCACCAATCTTGAATTTTGTATACATGTGGTTGCGTAATCTATTGTGTCCTGTTCTGAGGCGCAGAATAATGACTTGTTCTGGTCTGTCCATAATGTGGTAGTCATCTTGAGCAGGTTTTGGTGGCTTTCTGACTGATTTGATCATTCTTTTCTTTTGGTGGTATGTAACGGGCACATCAGGCTGTTCCTCTTTGGCTCCTTCCTTAGCCAATTGATCAGCTCTGTCGTTTCCGGGTACTCCACAGTGGGATGGTATCCACTGTATGGTGACTTTATGCTGACTGCTAAGTTCAGAAAGTAGTGTCCTTAGTACTGGCAATTTCCCAGAGAGGAGCGCCTCGAGTACTGATTTTGCATCTGTTAGTAGCACCACAGGTTGTGTACCATTGCTGTTATTTAGTAATTTCTCTGTTGCTATCTTGATTGCCTCAATTTCGGCATCATAGTTATGGCAGTACTTTCCTGTCGGTACTCTGGCTGTGTCCCTAGTATTATTTGGGTATTCTATGTACACTCCCGCTCCTCCATTTCGAACAGCATTTTGTGCTGACCCATCTGTGTAGACTCGGATCCAGAGGTCCTGTGGGTATTCTTCATCAAGGAAGCTGAGAGTGGCTGTTCTGCGCTGCACACTGTTCTGTTCTTCCTTGTCAAATATTCCTCTCACTTTTGTCTGGATTTGTAATGATAGTCTATGCTCATCTTTCCATGGAGTTCGCTCTGGAATAGTTGTTAGGGGGATACCAACTGTGGGCAGATCAGTGGTTTCTCTGCAGAGTCGTTTGGCCTGGTGGATAAAACTACTTCTTTTCAACCGCCCCATAGCTAGGTTTTCAAATCTGTTCTTCATAGGGTGGCCTGGCAAGCTGAGGAACTTTTCTGCTTGTATTAGCGTTTTCGTATCTCTGCGCTCACTCAGTGCCTGTGTCCTCCCCATCTTCTCCATTTCCACTATAGGGGTTGATCTCATCCCTCCTGTGGTGACTCTAAGTGCTTGATTTTGCACCTTGTCCAGCTCTTGTAGTGTGGTATTTGATGCTGAACACCACGCAGTTGACCCATATTCCAGGTGTGGTCGTATGCTCTGTTGGTAAACTTTGCTAAGTATTTTCGTACTGGCTCCCCATGTGGTTCCACTTAGCTTTCTCAGGATGGCTATTTTCCTTCTGGCTTTTGCTACTGCTTTGTTGATGTGCTTTCTCCATGTCAGCTTGCCATCAAATGTTACTCCAAGGTATGTTGGTTCTTTATCTTCTCTTAGGGGTGTTCCATTTATCTGGATGATCCCTGCCTTTTGTTTTGGAGAGAGGGTAAATAGGGTGGTGCTGCACTTGTCAGTGTTTATGCTGACACACCATCTATTTGCCCATGCAGCAAATGTATCTACAGCTCTTTGTAGCAATCTGGTGGCCACTGATACATATTCATTTGTGCTCCATAGAACCAGGTCATCGGCGTACATTGCCGCTTTAATTCCATGCGGTAGGTGAGCAACAAGATCATTGATGAAGATTAGAAAAAGTGTGGGGGACAAGACTCCGCCCTGGGGGACACCGTGACGCAGTAGTACTTTCTTGCTCTTGAGTCCGTCTATCTGTACTCGGGCTCTTCTGTTGTGCAAGTATGCTTTCACCCATTTGTACATTCTTCCATTGACTTTGCAGTTTCTCAGTTTCTTCATCAGACCTTCTTTCCAGACTTTGTCAAAGGCTTTCTTCAGATCTATCCATGCCGCAAGCACCAGCTTCTTCTCTTGGAATGCATCCTCAATTTCTTGAGAGAGGTAGGTTGTCTGATCTTCCGTAGAGTAGCACTGCCTAAAGCCAGCCTGCTGTGGCACAAGGATGTTTTTACTTTCAATGTACCACTGCAGTCTGTGATTGATGATGCGCTCCAGTGTTTTGCAGAGACAGCTGGTGAGGCTAATTGGTCTGTAGCTAGAGGCAATGGAACTATCTTTCCCTGATTTTAGGAGGGGTATCATGATTGCTTCTCTCCAGGCTTGTGGAACACTGCCTAAGGTCCAGCTGTTATTGAAGATCTGCAACAGCTTTGTTTTGGCCTCTGTTCCTAGGTTCCTGATCATTTCATTGGAGATACCATCAGCTCCTGGTGACTTTCTCATTTTCAGTTTTGATATGGCTAGCTCCAGTTCGCTGATTGTGATGGGTGCCTCCAGAACCTCATGTACTATTTCCTTCTGTCCTGTATGTTGTCGTTTCTCTCGAATCTCTTGTTGATTCTCTGGACTAATTTTGATATTGCTATCTTGTGCGAACGAGTCCGCAAAATGGTCAGCTGCTTGCTTTCTTGTTAAGATTTTTCCATCTTTATGTAGTGCAATTTTTGAGTTTCTCCCTGTGCCCTCGTCATTAAGCTGTTTTATTAGCTTCCACAATTTCCTTGTGTCTCTTTCAAAGTTCAGAGACTCCGTTTTCTCCTGCCAGCTTTTCCGTCTAGCCTGCAGCTTGGCCCTTTGAAATTTGGCTTTTGCATGCTGGAATTTATTGTGGTGCTCTTGGCTGGGTGTGGCCTCTGCTTGCTTTCTACACACTTCAACATCATTATGCAACTGTTCCAGTTCACTACTCCAGTAGGGTTTATATTGTTTATGGGCTCCTCTTGGTACTGTTTCTCGCGCTGCCTGTAGTATGCATTTCCCAAACTCTTCAACTGCTTTATTTATGTCTTTCTCAGTGTTCAGGTTTCTAACCAGTATGCTGGTGCGATGCTTGTACATTGCCCAGTCTGCTTTCTTGTAGTTCCACCTCGAGAGGGTGCTGCTTTCACTTACAAGCTCATTTTCTACGGTTAGAAAGACTGGCCGATGGTCACTGCCACCAAGTTGTTTCCCAACAGTTCGTGTAATGTTCCACTCCAGGTCTGGTGAATGAAAAGCCAGGTCAGGTGTAGTTGAAGAGTGCCATGATCTCGAGTAGAAAGTATGTGGGTCGGACGGCTTGTTAATCAACATGAATCTATTCTCATCTTGCCAGTCTTCCAGTCTCTCTCCTCTCTGGTCCATGTGATCATAGCCCCAGCTCTGCGAGTGGCTGTTGAAATCGCCACACACAATCATTTTTTCTTTTAGTGGTAGAGTGTCCAGTGCCTGTGGGCGGTCACTTGGACAGTAGTAATTGATCAGATGTAGATCTGTATTTTTTAAATTTAGGAGAATTCCTGCTCCATTCTCTATTGAATTTTTGGCTGATCCATCTGTATATGCATGGGTCCAATTGCTGCTTGGGTAATGTTCTTTTATGTAGTTTAGGGTTATTTCTCTTCTTTCGGTTTCATGCTGAGTGTTCTTTTTCTCAATACCAGGAATGTTTTCTATCATCTCAGGCAGTTGCTGCTGTCTCCAAGCTGGGAATTTGTGTGCATTGTAAATGGGTTTGACTGTTGATATGTTGAGTATAGGATCTGCCCTAATCTTTCGTTTTGCAGTTTCTACAAAGTTGCTACGCTTCAGTCTTCCTTTTCCAAAACCACTAAACCTTTTATACATAGGGTGGTCTGTCAATCTTCTAAATTTTTCTGCTTGTTGCTGGGCTCTGCTATCTCTTCTATCCTGCATTGGTTGTAAACAAGTGATCTTTTCTAGTTCATTAATAGGCGTTGTCTTCAGGCTTCCAGTTATGATTCGCATTCCTTGGTTTTGGACTCTACTTATTTTGTTAAAGTTTGACTTAGCTGCTGTTGCCCAAGCTGCAATGCCATATTCCAGTACTGGCCTCACCCGTCCAGTATATAACTTCTTGAGAACTTTCTCATCTGCTCCCCACGTTGTACCAGCAAGCTTTTTCATGATTGCCATTCTCTGCCTTGCTCTTGTTTGATTGTTCTCAACCTGTGTCTTCCATGTCAGGCGACGATCAAAGGTGACTCCTAGATAGTTTGGATTTTCTTCATGGCGCAATATTTTTCCATTCAATACCAGCTTAGGTTGCTGAGTTTTATTTGAGAGGGAGAACACTGTGCATGTTGTTTTCTCCTCACTTATCTTCACTAGCCATGATTTTGACCAGTCCTCTAGCGCTAATAAGGCTTGCTGTATTCTGCTGTTGGCTGTACTATTATATTCTTCAGATGTCCATATGGCTAGGTCATCTGCAAAGGAGGATGTGTGTACTCTGGCTGGAAAATTTTCCGTGATGTCATTTATATATGCTAGGAATAATGTTGATGAAAGAACTCCTCCTTGGGGGACACCTTGCTCCAACAGCATCATTTTGCTTGTTTGTCCTTGTACTTTAGTCCTGGCAGTTCTGTTCTCAAGGTAGTGGCTGATCCATTTATACATTTTTCCACAAACATGCATTTTTTGCAGTTTTACTTTCAGTCCTTCCTTCCATACTTTATCAAATGCTTTTTCTAAATCTATCCAGACTGCTAGTGTGTGCTTTTTCTCTTGGAAGGCATCCTCTATTTCCTGAGCTATATAGGTTATTTGATCTTCAGTGGATCTGTACTTTCTGAATCCTGCTTGGTGTGGTGTTAAGAGTTTGTTTTCTTCCAGATGCCATGTTAGCCTGCCATTGATAATGCGTTCCATTAATTTTCCTACACAGCTAAGTAGACTGATAGGTCGATAGCCATTTGGTTCTTCCAGGTCTTTTCCTTTCTTTGGGACTGGTATTAGTATAGCTTCCTTCCATGCCTGTGGGACTATTCCTCTCTTCCAGCTGTTATTTAGGACTGCTAGTAGTTTCTTCTTTGCCTTGGTGCCTAGTCCTATTAGCATTTCATTTGTGATTCCATCCTTTCCTGGTGATTTCTTCTTTTTTAGGGTATTCATTGCCTGTTCCATTTCTTCCATTGTTAGATTTGCCATCATATATTCTGCTGCTGTCTCTGTATTTCTATGATGTATCTGTTTGTCTTTTATTGCTTTCTTCTGTTCGGTTGTAATATCAATGTGGTTTGCATTTGCATAGTGTTCCATTAGTGCATTTGCAGCCTTTTTTCCTGTAAGCAAGGCATTTCCTTGTTTAATTGTTATTTGTTTGTTTCTAGGTCCTTCATTGTTCATGGCTTTCACTAGTTTCCATAGTTTGTTTCCATCCCTGTCAAAATTCAGGTTTTCTGTTTTTTCCCTCCAACAATCTCTTGTTGTTTGATTTACTGTTCTTTTATATTTTGCTGAGATGGCTTTGAGAGAGATGTTCGCTTCAATTGTTTGTTCTCTCTCTGCTGTCTTCCTGGCATCTTCAACTTTGTCCTCCAAACTTTGTAGTTCTTCAGTCCAGTATGGTTTGTAATTTTTCCTCGCTCCTCTTGGAATGGACTCAGTGGCTGCCTGTATTATCGCTCTGTTTAGACTTCTTCTTCTTCTTTCGTTCGCTTGAAATATGTCTATATCTGCAATGTCGTCTCTTGCATGAATTGAACTGTTTTTTTCAGTTCACACAGTGGTCCATAGAGTTTATCTTCCACCGTCGTCTCTCTAGGCCAGAAGGTTTGCCTAGATATGTTATATTTTGGGCAGTCTTGGAGTATGTGCTCTGCTGTCTGCGACGCCAATCCACATGTGCACATGGCTGTTTCACCAATCTTGAATTTTGTATACATGTGGTTGCGTAATCTATTGTGTCCTGTTCTGAGGCGCAGAATAATGACTTGTTCTGGTCTGTCCATAATGTGGTAGTCATCTTGAGCAGGTTTTGGTGGCTTTCTGACTGATTTGATCATTCTTTTCTTTTGGTGGTATGTAACGGGCACATCAGGCTGTTCCTCTTTGGCTCCTTCCTTAGCCAATTGATCAGCTCTGTCGTTTCCGGGTACTCCACAGTGGGATGGTATCCACTGTATGGTGACTTTATGCTGACTGCTAAGTTCAGAAAGTAGTGTCCTTGGTACTGGCAATTTCCCAGAGAGGAGCGCCTCGAGTACTGATTTTGCATCTGTTAGTAGCACCACAGGTTGTGTACCATTGCTGTTATTTAGTAATTTCTCTGTTGCTATCTTGATTGCCTCAATTTCGGCATCATAGTTATGGCAGTACTTTCCTGTCGGTACTCTGGCTGTGTCCCTAGTATTATTTGGGTATTCTATGTACACTCCCGCTCCTCCATTTCGAACAGCATTTTGTGCTGACCCATCTGTGTAGACTCGGATCCAGAGGTCCTGTGGGTATTCTTCATCAAGGAAGCTGAGAGTGGCTGTTCTGCGCTGCACACTGTTCTGTTCTTCCTTGTCAAATATTCCTCTCACTTTTGTCTGGATTTGTAATGATAGTCTATGCTCATCTTTCCATGGAGTTCGCTCTGGAATAGTTGTTAGGGGGATACCAACTGTGGGCAGATCAGTGGTTTCTCTGCAGAGTCGTTTGGCCTGGTGGATAAAACTACTTCTTTTCAACCGCCCCATAGCTAGGTTTTCAAATCTGTTCTTCATAGGGTGGCCTGGCAAGCTGAGGAACTTTTCTGCTTGTATTAGCGTTTTCGTATCTCTGCGCTCACTCAGTGCCTGTGTCCTCCCCATCTTCTCCATTTCCACTATAGGGGTTGATCTCATCCCTCCTGTGGTGACTCTAAGTGCTTGATTTTGCACCTTGTCCAGCTCTTGTAGTGTGGTATTTGATGCTGAACACCACGCAGTTGACCCATATTCCAGGTGTGGTCGTATGCTCTGTTGGTAAACTTTGCTAAGTATTTTCGTACTGGCTCCCCATGTGGTTCCACTTAGCTTTCTCAGGATGGCTATTTTCCTTCTGGCTTTTGCTACTGCTTTGTTGATGTGCTTTCTCCATGTCAGCTTGCCATCAAATGTTACTCCAAGGTATGTTGGTTCTTTATCTTCTCTTAGGGGTGTTCCATTTATCTGGATGATCCCTGCCTTTTGTTTTGGAGAGAGGGTAAATAGGGTGGTGCTGCACTTGTCAGTGTTTATGCTGACACACCATCTATTTGCCCATGCAGCAAATGTATCTACAGCTCTTTGTAGCAATCTGGTGGCCACTGATACATATTCATTTGTGCTCCATAGAACCAGGTCATCGGCGTACATTGCCGCTTTAATTCCATGCGGTAGGTGAGCAACAAGATCATTGATGAAGATTAGAAAAAGTGTGGGGGACAAGACTCCGCCCTGGGGGACACCGTGACGCAGTAGTACTTTCTTGCTCTTGAGTCCGTCTATCTGTACTCGGGCTCTTCTGTTGTGCAAGTATGCTTTCACCCATTTGTACATTCTTCCATTGACTTTGCAGTTTCTCAGTTTCTTCATCAGACCTTCTTTCCAGACTTTGTCAAAGGCTTTCTTCAGATCTATCCATGCCGCAAGCACCAGCTTCTTCTCTTGGAATGCATCCTCAATTTCTTGAGAGAGGTAGGTTGTCTGATCTTCCGTAGAGTAGCACTGCCTAAAGCCAGCCTGCTGTGGCACAAGGATGTTTTTACTTTCAATGTACCACTGCAGTCTGTGATTGATGATGCGCTCCAGTGTTTTGCAGAGACAGCTGGTGAGGCTAATTGGTCTGTAGCTAGAGGCAATGGAACTATCTTTCCCTGATTTTAGGAGGGGTATCATGATTGCTTCTCTCCAGGCTTGTGGAACACTGCCTAAGGTCCAGCTGTTATTGAAGATCTGCAACAGCTTTGTTTTGGCCTCTGTTCCTAGGTTCCTGATCATTTCATTGGAGATACCATCAGCTCCTGGTGACTTTCTCATTTTCAGTTTTGATATGGCTAGCTCCAGTTCGCTGATTGTGATGGGTGCCTCCAGAACCTCATGTACTATTTCCTTCTGTCCTGTATGTTGTCGTTTCTCTCGAATCTCTTGTTGATTCTCTGGACTAATTTTGATATTGCTATCTTGTGCGAACGAGTCCGCAAAATGGTCAGCTGCTTGCTTTCTTGTTAAGATTTTTCCATCTTTATGTAGTGCAATTTTTGAGTTTCTCCCTGTGCCCTCGTCATTAAGCTGTTTTATTAGCTTCCACAATTTCCTTGTGTCTCTTTCAAAGTTCAGAGACTCCGTTTTCTCCTGCCAGCTTTTCCGTCTAGCCTGCAGCTTGGCCCTTTGAAATTTGGCTTTTGCATGCTGGAATTTATTGTGGTGCTCTTGGCTGGGTGTGGCCTCTGCTTGCTTTCTACACACTTCAACATCATTATGCAACTGTTCCAGTTCACTACTCCAGTAGGGTTTATATTGTTTATGGGCTCCTCTTGGTACTGTTTCTCGCGCTGCCTGTAGTATGCATTTCCCAAACTCTTCAACTGCTTTATTTATGTCTTTCTCAGTGTTCAGGTTTCTAACCAGTATGCTGGTGCGATGCTTGTACATTGCCCAGTCTGCTTTCTTGTAGTTCCACCTCGAGAGGGTGCTGCTTTCACTTACAAGCTCATTTTCTACGGTTAGAAAGACTGGCCGATGGTCACTGCCACCAAGTTGTTTCCCAACAGTTCGTGTAATGTTCCACTCCAGGTCTGGTGAATGAAAAGCCAGGTCAGGTGTAGTTGAAGAGTGCCATGATCTCGAGTAGAAAGTATGTGGGTCGGACGGCTTGTTAATCAACATGAATCTATTCTCATCTTGCCAGTCTTCCAGTCTCTCTCCTCTCTGGTCCATGTGATCATAGCCCCAGCTCTGCGAGTGGCTGTTGAAATCGCCACACACAATCATTTTTTCTTTTAGTGGTAGAGTGTCCAGTGCCTGTGGGCGGTCACTTGGACAGTAGTAATTGATCAGATGTAGATCTGTATTTTTTAAATTTAGGAGAATTCCTGCTCCATTCTCTATTGAATTTTTGGCTGATCCATCTGTATATGCATGGGTCCAATTGCTGCTTGGGTAATGTTCTTTTATGTAGTTTAGGGTTATTTCTCTTCTTTCGGTTTCATGCTGAGTGTTCTTTTTCTCAATACCAGGAATGTTTTCTATCATCTCAGGCAGTTGCTGCTGTCTCCAAGCTGGGAATTTGTGTGCATTGTAAATGGGTTTGACTGTTGATATGTTGAGTATAGGATCTGCCCTAATCTTTCGTTTTGCAGTTTCTACAAAGTTGCTACGCTTCAGTCTTCCTTTTCCAAAACCACTAAACCTTTTATACATAGGGTGGTCTGTCAATCTTCTAAATTTTTCTGCTTGTTGCTGGGCTCTGCTATCTCTTCTATCCTGCATTGGTTGTAAACAAGTGATCTTTTCTAGTTCATTAATAGGCGTTGTCTTCAGGCTTCCAGTTATGATTCGCATTCCTTGGTTTTGGACTCTACTTATTTTGTTAAAGTTTGACTTAGCTGCTGTTGCCCAAGCTGCAATGCCATATTCCAGTACTGGCCTCACCCGTCCAGTATATAACTTCTTGAGAACTTTCTCATCTGCTCCCCACGTTGTACCAGCAAGCTTTTTCATGATTGCCATTCTCTGCCTTGCTCTTGTTTGATTGTTCTCAACCTGTGTCTTCCATGTCAGGCGACGATCAAAGGTGACTCCTAGATAGTTTGGATTTTCTTCATGGCGCAATATTTTTCCATTCAATACCAGCTTAGGTTGCTGAGTTTTATTTGAGAGGGAGAACACTGTGCATGTTGTTTTCTCCTCACTTATCTTCACTAGCCATGATTTTGACCAGTCCTCTAGCGCTAATAAGGCTTGCTGTATTCTGCTGTTGGCTGTACTATTATATTCTTCAGATGTCCATATGGCTAGGTCATCTGCAAAGG
Organism: Cepaea hortensis; assembly: GCA_963921405.1. Taxonomy (NCBI): domain Eukaryota; kingdom Metazoa; phylum Mollusca; class Gastropoda; order Stylommatophora; family Helicidae; genus Cepaea; species Cepaea hortensis. The sequence goes on along the minus strand of OY992876.1, from coordinate 168,457,447 downwards.
AGGATGTGTGTACTCTGGCTGGAAAATTTTCCGTGATGTCATTTATATATGCTAGGAATAATGTTGGTGAAAGAACTCCTCCTTGGGGGACACCTTGCTCCAACAGCATCATTTTGCTTGTTTGTCCTTGTACTTTTGTCCTGGCAGTTCTGTTCTCAAGGTAGTGGCTGATCCATTTATACATTTTTCCACAAACATGCATTTTTTGCAGTTTTACTTTCAGTCCTTCCTTCCATACTTTATCAAATGCTTTTTCTAAATCTATCCAGACTGCTAGTGTGTGCTTTTTCTCTTGGAAGGCATCCTCTATTTCCTGAGCTATATAGGTTATTTGATCTTCAGTGGATCTGTACTTTCTGAATCCTGCTTGGTGTGGTGTTAAGAGTTTGTTTTCTTCCAGATGCCATGTTAGCCTGCCATTGATAATGCGTTCCATTAATTTTCCTACACAGCTAAGTAGACTGATAGGTCGATAGCCATTTGGTTCTTCCAGGTCTTTTCCTTTCTTTGGGACTGGTATTAGTATAGCTTCCTTCCATGCCTGTGGGACTATTCCTCTCTTCCAGCTGTTATTTAGGACTGCTAGTAGTTTCTTCTTTGCCTTGGTGCCTAGTCCTATTAGCATTTCATTTGTGATTCCATCCTTTCCTGGTGATTTCTTCTTTTTTAGGGTATTCATTGCCTGTTCCATTTCTTCCATTGTTAGATTTGCCATCATATATTCTGCTGCTGTCTCTGTATTTCTATGATGTATCTGTTTGTCTTTTATTGCTTTCTTCTGTTCGGTTGTAATATCAATGTGGTTTGCATTTGCATAGTGTTCCATTAGTGCATTTGCAGCCTTTTTTCCTGTAAGCAAGGCATTTCCTTGTTTAATTGTTATTTGTTTGTTTCTAGGTCCTTCATTGTTCATGGCTTTCACTAGTTTCCATAGTTTGTTTCCATCCCTGTCAAAATTCAGGTTTTCTGTTTTTTCCCTCCAACAATCTCTTGTTGTTTGATTTACTGTTCTTTTATATTTTGCTGAGATGGCTTTGAGAGAGATGTTCGCTTCAATTGTTTGTTCTCTCTCTGCTGTCTTCCTGGCATCTTCAACTTTGTCCTCCAAACTTTGTAGTTCTTCAGTCCAGTATGGTTTGTAATTTTTCCTCGCTCCTCTTGGAATGGACTCAGTGGCTGCCTGTATTATCGCTCTGTTTAGACTTTCCACCATTTGCTTTATGTTGCCATATCGTGTATTTATGTTTTCACAATATTTGTCTGTTAGTATGGCAAATCTGTCCCAGTCTGCTCGTTTGTAATTCCAGCGGGGCAAGGGCTTTTGCTCCTGTGGAACATACTCCATATTCATTACAAGCTTGATTGGTCTGTGGTCACTACCTGCTAATTGGTCCAGCACATGGCGATCGATTTTGTGGAGGATGTCTCCTGTGAGAAAGCTAAGTCTGGAGTAGAAGTGGTAAGCCATCTTCTGGAGTAGAAGCTCGGTGTGTCATCCGCTTTGTTGAGTAGATGGAGATTTGAGTCTATTTCCCAGTCCTCCAATTCATCTCCTCTTTTGTCAGTATCTGGGTATCCCCATCTATCTGAACGGCTATTAAAGTCTCCGACAATAATGCAGTTTGTGTCAGTTATTTTCATGTTTGAGAGTGTAAGGTCCTTATCTGCTGGGCTATACAGATTGTAGATTCTTATTTTCACGTCCTTTATCATTATATCAACACCTATAATTTCCGTTTGGTTGTCAGAGATCACAGATACTTCGCTGCAAGGTATTGTATTTCGTGTAAGTATTAGAACTCCTCCTTTGTGTCCTTCGCGGTCGAAACGTGTGGCCAGATATCCTCTGACAGAGAATTTGCGATTGGCGTTGAGATGTGTCTCTTGAATGCATGCCACATCTATTTTATCTTTATGAAGACGCTGTGTTAGGGACTCTTTCTTCTTGTAAACTCCTTCGGCATTCCACTGTAGTATGTTGAGTGTCCGGGGTATTTGGTCAATAGCTCTTAACCTACTCCTCTGTGCCTTGACTCCACAGCACAGGGGAAGGTGACCACCAGTAGTCATGGGTGGACCCCCTCGAGGCAGGGGGCCCGGCACTATCGCCGCCTGATGGGACTTTGCGGGATTAGCACCATAACGATTAATTTTGATTTGTGACATCATGAATTAAGTTACGTTGCACTGCTTTGTCAAGCCTGTGGCTCAGTCCATCCGATTTCGACAAGCATTTATTCGGGATGCTTTCCCTAGCCTTTGACTGTCCCCAGTCTACCTACAAGGCAGCAGGTTTGTGTGTCTCTTCGTCTGGTCCCTCTCCCTTGACCCGTCCGACATGGGTGGCCCTACCAGTAGCTGTGCTACCGTCGGTATAGCTCTTGGGGTCATTGGGACGCTCAAGCCCCTCTACCTCGTCACGGTGGACACACAGCAGAGGGGGACCTGGTTCTATGGAGCACAAATGAACATGCATCAGTTGCCACCAGATTACTACAAAGAGCTGTAGATACATTTGTTGCATGGGCAAATAGATGGTGTGTCAGCATAAACACTGACAAGTGCAGCACCACCCTATTTACCCTCTCTCCAAAACAAAAGGCAGGGATCATCCAGATAAATGGAACACCCCTAAGAGATGATAAAGAACCAACATACTTTGGAGTAACATTGATGGCAGGCTGACATGGAGAAAGCACATCAACAAATCAGTAGCAAAAGCCAGAAGGAAAATAGATATTCTGAGAAAGCTAAGTGGAACCATATGGGGAGCCAGTGGGAAAATACTTAGCAAAGTTTACCAACACCCAGGAAGGTTTACCCGGTCAACAAATGCCCGCAGAAGTTGGATGTGTCAGCCTGATGGCGCAAGAATGCAGCTCTGCTGTAAACAGGCACAACGCAGTCATCCAGGGAAAAAAATCCGGATGAACGCAAAAGAAGAAGAAGAAGTTTACCAACAGAGCATACGACCACACCTGGAATATGGGTCAACTGCATGGTGTTCAGCATCAAAAACCACACTACAAGGGCTGGACAAGGTGCAAAATCAAGCACTTAGTCACCACAGGAGGGATGAGATCAACCCCTATAGTGGAAATGGAGAAGATGGGGAGGACACAAGCACTGAGTGAGCGCAGAGATACGAAAACGCTAATACAAGCAGAAAAGTTCCTCAGCTTGCCAGGCCACACTGAAGAACAGATTTGAAAACCTAGCTATGGGGCGGTTGAAAAGAAGTAGTTTTATCCACCAGGCCAAACGACTCTGCAGAGAAACCACCGATCTGCGCCTCAGAACAGGGCACAATAGATTACGCAACCACATGTATACAAAATTCAAGATTGGTGAAACAGCCATGTGCGCATGTGGATTGGCGTCGCAGACAGCAGAGCACATACTCCAAGACTGCCCAAAATATAACATATCTAGCCAAACCTTCTGGCCTAGAGAGACGACAGTGGAAGATAAACTCTATTGACCGCTGTGTGAACTGAAAAAGACAGTTCAATTCATACAAGAGACAGCATTGCAGTCATAGACATATTTCAAGCGAACGAAAGAAGAAGAAGAAGATTCCTTATGTGGAGATATTAAAGAATTGGTCATATTTCATAGAAAAATAAACAAAAAGAGTCAAATACAGAGGTTCTGGAGAGGCTAGGAATTAAAAGAGAGTTGACAACAGAAATAAGAGACAAATTAACTATTTCGGCCTCATTAAAAGACATACCACTCTTGTAAATTGCTACTGAATAGAAGAGTTGAAGGCATGCAGGTAAGAGTTAGACATTGGTACATGTGGGAAGATAACATCCAGAGATGGACAAACAGCAGTCTGACAGAATGTACAACCAGAGATTAACCGCATCACCCATTCGGTGCTTCAAGGTATGGAAAAGGGCCTTTGACTCTCCTTTACTTCCAGTCTTTCACAGACATAAAGAAAGCACAATTATACATGGAATAAACTTCAGAATATTGTATTTCTCACATTTACAGACACATCATTATAATTTCTCCTGTCTTCATCACAGACTCAAGGAGTATGCTTAGTAAGGTGGAGAAAGGAATGTTTTGTGTGGAATGGCTCACCTCGCTTCAGAGGTCACAGATTGTAAGAATTGTATGGATTTTTTACCCTGGCCATGAGGGAGTGCGGTGGAATAAACAGGCTGATAGGCTGGCAGGGAATGCACCTCTTGGTGATAGATTACTTATGGACAAGGGGGAGGTGGTCCTGCGCTTGTGGGACCAGGTGGAGAAGGTGGAGGAACAGATTGAGAACCCGTATGTGGAAATGATTATATTGCTGGGGATTGGCAGAAGTTCTATTAGAATCTCAAAACTGAGAGGGAAGACCAGGAAAACTTTCAATCAGATAGTGGTGGGAACGATTAGTAATGTAACTCTTCACTGACTGTTGAATGAGGGGACGGAGCGTGTATGGGAATGTCCTGAGTGCAATGATGTCAGTTCTTAGCTCAACCCAACTCAGCTATAATTTCTCACATTTACAGACATGACATCATATAATTTCAGGTAATCAGCCATGATACTCGCAGGTTCAGATTTGCACTGCCAACACCAGACCACATCCTGGGACTTCCAGTGGGTAGGTAACACATCTCTAATCGTGTAGACATTTGCAGGCATATAGTTATTAACGAGGCGACCTCTGGGTAGTGGGGCAGCCTAATGTCCTAATATAAGCCACCAGGGGTCTGCATGAGTCAAAGGAAGGTATTTTAACCTCTAAGCCACTTCACCCACTATTAATAGTCACCAGAATATCATGTATTCATCATCAAGTATTTCAACCATTGTGATGGTTATGAAGTTTTCTGATCTTATCGTTCTATAATTGTCTTGTGCTACTCTCTTTAATTTAATGTATGTTTGCAGTGATAGATCTGTTTTAGCCTGTTTTGTCAATGTTGTTCTTGGTCTACCCCTTCCTCTTTACCCCAGTATTGTGCCCTCTAGTACCCTTCTTTGGTTTCCTCATGTCTTCGGGATATGTGGGGGGTCTCTATGATGAAGTGGTCAAGCCGACTGCTTCACGTTCTGAAGGTTGTGGAATTGTTTTCAGGCTGCAACAGTCAGACTGTGAGTACAATTGTTCCAGAGATCCCCGGGGGTCATCGCATGAGCTAGGGTGTTCATGCTTTTTGTGATGCTTGTAGCAGGAGCAGACGGCTGACAATTATGATGAAAGGCACCAAGCTAGATGTAAAATCCAGCACTGTGAAGCTGATCTCACCTTTAACCCCTTTAGCTAACACCTGGTGGTGGTAATGTAATGGGATATGCATTAACATTTTTTAGTGTACCTGAATCTGTCAGTTGTTTGCTAAAATAATTTGCTAATTGAATATTAATAGGGGTTTTACTATTGATTATTTCTTGGGCAGATTGTAAGTGAATTTAAAATGTATTTTGTTACGGTTTCAGGTCAGCATATATACTTGACTGCCCGCATTGATGGTCAGCTGGTGATCCGACCATACACTCCTGTGTCCAGTGATGATGACAAAGGTTTTATGGACCTAGTTGTCAAGGTACAGAAACCATAACTATCACACATTTTCCTTCTCTCATCCCCTCTCCTCTGATCTGAGGAGAAGAATGGTGACATACCCCACATCCTGAGATAAAGAATGGTGATATATCCCCCATCCTGAGCTGAAGAATGGTGATATACCTCATCCTGAGGCGAAGAATGGGGATATACCCCATCCTGAGCCAAAGAATGGTGATATACCTCATCCTGAGCCAAAGAATGGTGATATACCCCATCCTGAGCCAAAGAATGGTGATATACCCCATCCTGAGGCAAAGAATGGTGATATTCCCCATCCTGATGGGAAGAATGGTGATATACCCCATCCAGAGGCGAAGAATGGTGATATACCCAATCCTGAGGTGAAGAATGGTCATATACCCCATCCTGAGGAGAAGAAAGGGGATATACACCATCCTGAGCTGAAGAATGGGGATATAACCCATCGTGAGGTGAAGAATGGGGATATGTCCTATCATGGGGTGTAGAATGGTGATATACACCATCCTGAGGTGAAGAATGGGGATATACCCCATCCTGAGGTGAAGAATGGGGATATACCCCATCCTGATATGAAGAATTGTGATATACCCCATCCGGAGGTGAAGAATGGGGATATACCCCATCCTGAGGCAAAGAATGGTGATATAACCATCCTGAGGTGAAGAATGGGGATATAACCCATCCTAAGGTGAAGAATGGGGATATGCAATGAAGCAGCTAAAGAAAGTGCGACAGACACTTCAAAGCTCACGAGAGGAAGTAGACACAGCGGAAAATGTCAAGAAAGACATGGTGGAGGTTTTCAAGCGCTGTGCTGCAGAGGCCAAAAAGGCAAAATGGGAATGTTTCATGAAGGAGATTGGAGGTGATAAAACACTGCGAAAATTCTGGAAACTGCACAGGCAAATGCAGAGAAAAGATCGACCGATGGTGTGCGCATGACAACAGACAAAGAGAAAGGGGAGGCATTTCTCCAGAGATTTTTAGAGCAGACCAATCATAATGATGCGGACACCAGGGATGCAGTTAGAGAGGAGTTATCTGGCACCACGAAGAATATGCAGTATGAAGACATCATACGGGTGGAAGGGTGGAAGATGTTAAACACATTTTGAAAAAGGCAAACGACACGGCACCAGGGCCCGATGGGGTCAGGTATGGCCACATGAGAAGTTTGAGCGATGCAGACCTGGAGGAGATGACCGACTGCTTTAACCAGAGCATTAGGACAGCATCAGTACCGCAGGATTGGGTGCACAGCTATCTCATTCCTCTCCCAAAACCATTCAAGGATCAGTCAAAGCTTAGCGGCTTTAGAATCATCACCCTTCAAAATACATTTGGGAAGGTTCTAGAGAAGATAGTCCCTGTCAAGCTGCAAGAGTTTTTGGAAAGCGTGAAGCTTCTTCCAAGAGACCTGGGGAGCTACAGGCCAGGAAAAGATACCTGGTCAAATGCAGCCACTTTTGCCTTTGACGTTTATGAGGGGTTCCAGAGTAGACAAGAAACGATGGCGGCAGCGCTTGATCTCGAGGATGCGTACAATAGAGTTTGATATGATATTTTGATGACCGCACAGATGGAGAAGGGGGTCAATCCCTGGTTGGTGAACTGGATAGCAACCGTCCTGCACTCTCGTAGGGTTGCTCTCCGTCTGGGTGCATGGACCTCAGAGCCACATATTTTAACCCCGGGACAGCCACAGGGATCTGCAGTCTCACTGGTGCTCTTTAATGTGTATACGAGCAAGATTGCATACCTAGAAGCACCAGGGGTTGGAAGAATACTAACATTTGCAAATGATATTCTTGCATATAGGCAGGGGAGAGATAGGGAGCAAGCAGCCCAGGAGCTACAGGCGACAGTAGACAAAGTGATTGACTGGTGCACTGAAATGAGTGCTGTCATCCACCCGGAAAAGGCGGCTCTTTTGTGGTGCTCTCTGGACAACAGGATTGTGAGAGTGGATGTCCCAAGCCTCACGATAGATGGTAGAAATGTCAGCAAAGAGAACAAACTGAAGTATCTGGGGATCACATTTGACAGGAGCCTATCCTTCAAGGACCATGTGGAGACGGTTGTGACAAGATCTCAAAAGGGACTCAGTGCACTTAAAACTATGGCTGCAATGGACACAGAGCAGAGAATGCTTTTCACACTATACCAGCACTTGATCCTCTCAGTAATTGATTATGGATTAGGTCTGCTCACTGTCTCAGATAGTCAGCTGGTGAAGTTAGAGCGCATACAGAACGAAGCTATGCGGGTCATTCTGGGATGCACTAGAGACACCCCAGTAGTGTGTATGCATTACATCCTTGGTCTGCCGAGTGTTGCTGGTAGGCTCAAGGTGATGCAGGCGAAGGCATACCTCAGAGTAGCTGCAGACACAGACCACCCACTGCATGAGGCGCTGGACGCAGTTAAGGGTCAGCGACTGATAAGAGGGAAATCATGGATGGCTCAGGCAGAGGATACGATCAGACAGGTGTGCCCCTTGGAGAACATTAGGCGTGGAGAGGAGTGGGTCAGAGTGCTGAATGATGAAGATCATTTCAAGATCGTGTTAATACAAGAACCGATTACTTGATATTGCTTTTCTCGTCATACTTTACAGTTATGCACGTCTCATCCTTCTAAAATTCATTTTACAAAGTAAGTAGACCCACAAATCACATTTTATGTGGATGTCTAGACCTGTTTTAACATATTTACCTTCCATTTTTACGTATAGTGTGTAGGGGTGGGGGAATTTTAGGTAGGAAATATGAAAAGGGAGGGGGGGGGGGGATGACGTTCTGAAAATATGGTGAAGGGGGGCATGGGCCAAAATTTTGATAGGAAGGGGGGGGGAGGAATGACGTTCTAAAAATATGATGAAGGGGGGCACGGACCATCAAAGGTTGAGAACCACTGTTTTTGACAGTCTTGTTACCATACCTCTCTTTGTCTCAAAGTATGAGACTTCATTATATTCTTGTTCACACTCTCCTGGCATTTTTGCAAGTTTATCTGCCTTTAAACTACTGAACATAAAATTGTCCAGAAAATCACAAACAGCCAAAAGATGCTGGTGTAGATTGTGACGCCCTATATAGGACATGTACCTAACTTTAATCTCCCTTGTAGTTATCATTCTACATCTTGTAGGTGGGTGTCTTAATCTCTCTTCTAGTTATCAACCTAAATCTTGTGGGTGGTTTTTAATACATGGGCACATCGTTGTTTTTTTTGGCAGGTGTATTTCAAGAATGTTAACCCCAGGTTTCCTGATGGAGGTAAAATGTCACAGTACCTGGAGAACATGGACATTGGAGACTACATAGATGTCAGGGGCCCCAACGGGCTTCTGCAGTATGTGGGACAAGGTATGTGGAACAGTAGTTCATCTGCACTTGTAGATCTGAGTTTTTAAATTGTTTTCCTTTTCTTCTTCTTTCATTCACTTAAAATAAATTGTCTATATCTGCAATGCTGTCTCTTGTATAGATTTAGTCTTTTTTTAGTTCGCTCAGTGGTCATTGTTTTCTTATGATATTATAAATGTGGTCCTATCTTACTGAATGAGAATTTATTACTGTGAAATATTAATTAATCATAAATCTTGCTACTTCGTATTTTCCAAAATGGAAAATAAAGCAACAGTGCTGCTATGTATGAGGCTAACACCATATACCAATATGGTCACGCCTCATGGCGTGAAAAGAGGGTCTTTACTTACTGAATACTACTACATACTGAATATACAAATTGACATTGCTGCACTCTGGACTTTCCTTCACATGAAAAAAATGGAATGCTTCATAAATGTGCATATCAACCTGCTTTCTGTGACTTTTCATCTTTGGGCAGCCTCTTTGCAACAAGGACAATTGTATTTATCCAGTACAGGGAAAATTATTGGGTGTAAAAGGTGATTTCCAACGCTCAGAGATTGTTCCATGGAATTTTGGCCTATGGGGGTCTCAGTGAAATAAAATAAATATTAATGATATTTTGAAGAAATTCCTGTCCTCATTCATAAGGTGTGTACACTCAAGTGCTCAAACACACATTTACATACACAAATATTGCTCACTGCTATTCAACCAAAGGTACACCGTCTGTGTTTCTCTGTTCTAGCATTGTTAACTTGGTTAGCTGACCCACAAAAATACCAAATATTATGCAATATTAAAGATTTTCAGAGCTTTCTGTGAGATATGAGGTCATATGTTGGTGTTTAAAACAGTTTGTGATGATAGTACAGGGTGTATTACAGGGTATATTTGAAAATATTGCTGGTCCAAGTTTTGTATTTACCTAATATGTTGCATGAACTTTACAGTGAATACAAAACTGTCTGTAAAGTTCATGCAACATAATAGGTAATACAAAACATGGACCGGCAATATTTTCAAACACTGCACAGTCATTAAAAATACACCCTATACCATTTATTTATATGAATATTTGGGTGCCGTGGTAGTGAGTGGCTAGCATGCTTGTCTGCTGGCTCAGTAGTCACATGTTTGAAACCCCCATCAGGGCATATTTTTTAAAATTGATCTGGGTTGCCAGGTCCACCCAGCCTAAAATGGGAACCAGGAAATGTTCTGGAAAGTAATGGTGACCTATATGATATATATATAGGACTATAGTCAACGGATCAACATCACGGCACACGGGTGTAACCCATAAGTGCTCCGTTCTACTCCTAGCTCAAACTTGAGTCCGGAGAATCTCAGCTCAGTTCAAAAACTCCGTAGCACCAGTGAGGATCCTGAAATACTTTGGGTAGATTTTTAACTCGAAATTTTGCCCGGGCAGCGTCGTTATGCTACTCTTTCGATTTCCAACTGCCAAGGGATTTTTTACGTGCGCAACAATACACATGGGCGTCCAATCTCACCACCCAGAGACCAGAGAAATTTTGTTACAAGAAGTCCACGTGAAAAATCCCAAGGCTTGAACCCGGGACCTCCAGCACTCAGGGCGGACACCATACCTCGAGCCCCCCCCCCCCCCCCTCCACCCGGCAGCATGATATTGAACACATCACCCATTGAGTTTTGAGTGTCTATTGATCTGTAAGATTTGGGGATAGCACCACATACCCAATACTCCTCAATGTGTGTACAAAGGTCCTTTACTTGTTTACTTGTATGATTACTTGAAGCAGGAAGCTACCATACAAACAGCTGAAAAACTGTTTGATTTGGCTTTGAAATATTTTAAATTATGGATGGAATCAGTTTGACAGCTACCAAGGACTAAAGTGCTTTATTCTTCTTTCCTTCGCTTGAAATTTGTCTATATCTACAATGTTATATGAATTTCATCAGTGCTTTACAAATTTATATCTACAAAGTTATATGAATTTCATCAGTGCTTTACAAATTTATCTACATCTACAATGTTATATGAATTTCATCAGTGCTTTACAAATTTGTCTACATCTACGAACGCAATTTGTAATCCTGCATACCGCATTTGAAACAGGTGAGGGCGATTTGGAAGCAGACCAGCTTGTGTTGGTTTCCATACAATGGTATAAGTCCCGGTCGTTCAGGGAGCAATGGCAAACTACTGAACTTAAACTTGCCAAGAAATCACAAACAGCCAAAACATGCTAGGTGTTACTGCAACATCCTGTAAAGTATATGCAACTAATTTTTATAAATTTCATATTATAAAATTGTACAGGAAGTAACATAGGACACTAGCCAACAGAAATGTCTTTTCTTTCGTGTATTTATTAATGGGATTAACAGCTCTAGCATATTTAGCATATTGTTATATAATTTATCACTTTCAGATTATGGTGGCATCATGATAGGAGCAGGCTGCAGTAATTGCCATGCTTTCACAGACAGAGCAGTATAATGTTGAATTAACTATGTATACATGAAATAATACCTTGTCATATTTATTATTCCAAATAGGAACTCTGAAGATCAGAGCAGATAAGAAAGCAGAACCACAGACAAAGAAGGCATCTAAGATAGGAATGATTGCTGGAGGAACAGGTGTGGTGTCTGATGCCCTTATTCGTTATTTTAGCTATTGTGTATTGTGCTGAAATATAACTCCGTCTTATGTAAAAACAGTCTGTGAGTTCATCAACTGTAGATTGTCCCATGCAGAATTACACACTAGAGAAGGAAGACTAGAGCTGTGGTAGCACAGTGGCTAACATACTAGAGAAGGAAGACCAGAGCTGTGGTAGCACAGTGGCTAACACACTAGGGAAGGAAGACTAGAGCTGTGGTAGCACAGTGGCTAACACACCAGAGAAGGAAGACAACTGTGGTAGCACAGTGGCTAACATACTAGAGAAGGAAGCCTAGAGCTGTGGTAGCACAGTGGCTAACATACTAGAGAAGGAAGCCTAGAGCTGTGGTAGCACAGTGGCTAACACACTAGGGAAGGAAGCCTAGAGCTGTGGTAGCACAGTGGCTAACACACCAGAGAAGGAAGACTAGAGCTGTGGTAGCACAGTGGCTAACATACTAGAGAAGGAAGCCTAGAACTGTGGTAGCACAGTGGCTAACACACCAGAGAAGGAAGACTAGAGCTGTGGTAGCACAGTGGCTAACATACTAGAGAAGGAAGACTAGAACTGTGGTAGCACAGTGGCTAACATACTAGAGAAGGAAGCCTAGAGCTGTGGTAGCACAGTGGCTAACACACTAGGGAAGGAAGACTAGAGCTGTGGTAGCACAGTGGCTAACATACTAGAGAAGGAAGACTAGAACTGTGGTAGCACAGTGGCTAACACACTAGGGAAGGAAGACTAGAGCTGTGGTAGCACAGTGGCTAACATACTAGAGAAGGAAGCCTAGAGCTGTGGTAGCACAGTGGCAAACACTAGAGAAGGAAGCCTAGAGCTGTGGTAGCACAGTGGCTAACATACTAGAGAAGGAAGACTAGAACTGTGGTAGCACAGTGGCTAACATACTAGAAAAGGAAGACTAGAACTGTGGTAGCACAGTGGCTAACATACTAGAGAAGGAAGACTAGAACTGTGGTAGCACAGTGGCTAACATACTAGAGAAGGAAGCCTAGAGCTGTGGTAGCACAGTGGCTAACATACTAGAGAAGGAAGACTAGAACTGTGGTAGCACAGTGGCTAACATACTAGAGAAGGAAGCCTAGAGCTGTGGTAGCACAGTGGCTAACACACTAGGGAAGGAAGACTAGAACTGTGGTAGCACAGTGGCTAACATACTAGAGAAGGAAGACTAGAACTGTGGTAGCACAGTGGCTAACATACTAGAGAAGGAAGCCTAGAGCTGTGGTAGCACAGTGGCAAACACTAGAGAAGGAAGCCTAGAGCTGTGGTAGCACAGTGGCTAACACACTAGAGAAGGAAGACTAGAGCCGTGTGGCAGTGGTTAACACACTCGCCGGCCAGCCCAGTGGTCAAGTATTTAAATCCTTATTAAGGTGGGGATGTTTTTTTTTTAATTTTTTCTGGGCTCCCAGATCGACCCAGCATAAAATGGGTACCAAGTAATGTTCTGGAAAGTTAAGACGAAATATAAGACACAATATATCACCCATTGAGTGCTAATTTGTCTATAAAAAATATTGGACATACATCATATACCCTCTGGGAAATATTGAACTAACATCATATACCCTCAGGGAAACAATGCTACAAAACAGAAATGAATATTATAAATTGATTACAGGAATTAGATGTAGAAGATGTGTGGACACACCATGAGGAGGAGTAAACGTTAATACAATGACAACTGGCAAAATTTATAGGAAAAGAGCAAGGGGAGGGCAAAGAGATGAATACCTGGACGGCTTAACCACATGGCTTAATCATGACAAGAACACAGACCTGATCAGGGTTCGTCCTCACATGATGGCCAACAGTGTTTGTCCACACTTACGCATTTAGCATTTGTTTGTGGGTGCTCGCTGGCTTTGAAGTCAAATGTAGTCCATACACACTACTTCTAGTAGTGCTGGACTGAATTTTGTGTGTGAATTAACTTTCCCTATTAACAGTGTCCCTTGCCATCAGATGAACCCACTCCAGCTTCAGAGGTACTTGTAATTTACATCCCCAAGTCAAGGACGAGAGGTCAACATTTTAGTCCAACTGTCCAGTGTATGGGATTGAACCCCTTATCTCAGCATCAGCACACCAGATGTTTAAGAACATGCATTCCTATTCATTCCGCCATGCTGACCTCTGATATGACATGATGATGATGACCATGTACCTAATGCACCTCAGGGCATGTAAACAAATGGTCTTTTATTTTACTGTATATCCAATATTAATACTCGGTGGCGAAGGGGTTACAAATGCGATTCATTATCTCGCACACCGCATTTAAAACACAGCTGCATGTGATTTGGATTGGTTTCCATACAAAGGTATGAGTGCTGCTCATTCAGAAAGCAATGGCAAACTACTGAACATAAACTTGCCAAGAAATCACAAACCGCCAGTAAATGCTGGAGTTAGCTGTGGCGTCCTGTAAAGGATATGCAAATAACTTAACTAATATCCAATATGCCTCGAAGTATGGACAAGGGTTTTTTTTTTTTTTTTTTAAGACTAACATGTGATGCAGTTCCCTAGGGACAGTTGGTGAAAGAGAAAAACAAATCCACTTCAGTCAATTTATAAACCCACTGAGGCTTGGTAATGTGTTGAAAGTACCTATATAATTTCATTTATCTACTTCTTTAGTTGTATCTTTTATCTCTCAAGTTGAATCTGGCCATGCACTTCTCTCTTTACACTTCTTTTGCATTTTTAAACATGTTTGTACAAGTATTGCTCTTACTAAAATTGGTTGTATATTGTTTATTATTTATACATTATATTCATATCTTTGTTGCCTGCTATTTTCCTGTTCTTTGTTGTCCGTTGGTGAATTCTTTAATTATTCAGCTGTTTCTTTACATTTATAATATCTTGTTTCTTTGCTCATATCATTTATGAATTAACATTTTAAATTGTCTTTTGGATATACTGAAAACAGTGATTCTTAATAACTTAATTTTGAAATATTGTATTAAGTTCATTTCTATTTACCCCCATGTATGGATATACACCTGGGGGTTAGCGACTTTCTCCGTAATCCCGTTTATCCACGTGAGCAAACACAGCTGCGCAGGAATTGGTAGCAGTTCTCGCCGCGCCCATTACTTACAGGATATGTGAGCCAGCTGCTCAGAAAGCAGTGGCAAACTACTCAGCGTAATCTCGCCAAGAAATCAACAACAGCGGAAAATGCTGGTGTTGACAGTGATGTCCTGTAATAGAAACTGTGCTCTATATATATATATACAACAACAAAAAATGGATATGCAGTTTTAACATCAGTATTGTGTGTTTTTACTCAGGTATCACTCCAATGCTACAGTTGATAAGGCAAGTGTTCAAAGACCCAGAAGACAAGACAGACTTGTGGCTTCTCTTTGCAAATCAGGTTTGTGAATAGCTTCCCATCATATGATATTTCTTACCAGGCCTGTTTCTCTCATTCGCTGTAACCTGCGTGTAGTTTTACTTATTTCACAGTCAGAAGGGATATATGAATGAAAAAGTTCAGTTCGTGGAAATAAGAAATAATTGTTCCAATTTATTGTTTTAAAAAGTAAATGATCCCTTATCACGCCATAAAGCACATTGGGTAAATGGTGATAGCTCCGTACTTTTAGACCAATTAATACTCCAAGAGCAATGTGATCAATATCATACTTTTCGACCAATTAATACTCCAAGAGCAATGTGATAAGTATCATACTTTTAGACCAATTAATACTCCAAGAGCAATGTGATAAGTATCATACTTTTAGATCAATTAATATTCCAAGAGCAATGTGATCAGTATCATACTTTTAGACCAATTAATACTCCAAGAGCAATGTGATAAGTATCATACTTTTAGACCAATTAATACTCCAAGAACGATGTGATCGGTGTCATACTTTTAGATCAATTAATATTCCAAGAGCAATGTGGTAAGTATCATACTTTTAGATCAATTAATACTCCAAGAGCAATGTAATAAGTATCATACTTTTAGATCAATTAATACTCCAAGAGCAATGTGATCAGTATCATACTTTTAGACCAATTAATACTCCAAGAGCGATGTGATCAGTATCATACTTTTAGACCAATTAACATTCCAAGAGCGATGTGATCAGTATCATACTTTTATACCAATTAACACTCCAAGAGCGATGTGATCAGTATCATACTTTTAGACCAATTAACACTCCAAGAACGATGTGATCGGTGTCATACTTTTAGACCAATTAACACTCCAAGAGCGATGTGATCAGTATCATACTTTTAGACCAATTAACACTCCAAGAGCAATGTGATCAGTATCATACTTTTAGACCAATTAACCAAGAACGATGTGATCGGTGTCATACTTTTAGATCAATTAACACTCCAAGAGCGATGTGATCGGTATCATACTTTTATACCAATTAACACTCCAAGAGCAATGTGATCAGTATCATACTTTTAGATCAATTAACACTCCAAGAGTGATGTGATCGGTATCATACTTTTATACCAATTAACACTCCAAGAGCAATGGGATCAGTATCATACTTTTAGACCAATTAACACTCCAAGAGCGATGTGATCGGTGTCATACTTTTAGACCAATTAACACTCCAAGAGCAATGTGATCAGTATCATACTTTTAGACCAATTAATACTTCAAGAGCGATGTGATCAGTATCATACTTTTAGACCAATTAACCAAGAACGATGTGATGTGTATCATACTTTTAGATCAATTAACACTCCAAGAGCGATGTGATCGGTATCATACTTTTATACCAATTAACACTCCAAGAGCAATGTGATCAGTATCATACTTTTAGATCAATTAACACTCCAAGAGTGATGTGATCGGTATCATACTTTTATACCAATTAACACTCCAAGAGCAATGGGATCAGTATCATACTTTTAGACCAATTAACACTCCAAGAGCGATGTGATCGGTGTCATACTTTTAGACCAATTAACACTCCAAGAGCGATGTGATCGGTGTCATACTTTTAGACCAATTAACACTCCAAGAGCGATGTGATCAGTATCATACTTTTATACCAATTAACACTCCAAGAGCGATGTGATCAGTATCATACTTTTATACCAATTAACACTCCAAGAGCGATGTGATCGGTATCATACTTTTAGACCAATTAACACTCCAAGAACGATGTGATCGGTATCATACTTTTAGACCAATTAACACTCAAAGGGCGATGTGATCAGTATCATACTTTTAGACCAATTAACACTCCAAGAGCAATGTGATGTGTATCATACTTTTAGACCAATTAACACTCCAAGAGCGATGACCCCCTTTCAGATAGAAATATGTTTCAATGACACAGTCTAAAATGGTCACTAAGCAACGTCCTGGGGATAAGGGCAGCTGGAGTGATATTGACCACATCTCCAATAGAGTATGATTGATCTAAAAAAAAAATTTAAAAAAAAAAAAAAAAAAGGGTTGGACTACACCTCATGGCGTAAAAAGAGGTCCTTATATTAGTAATTGTAACTAGAACTGTTCTGTTCAGCATTAAATATAGGGGTGATGTGTAAAGGGACCCTTTTCACACTATCAGACATACTGAGTATATGATGCAAGCCCCATGTTTTTAGGCTGATGGGTACTCAGTGGGTGATGTGGTCAGTGTCACTGCAGCTACCTTTACTTCCCTGAAAATTGTCTCTGGAAGCTCAGATCAATGGAAAAATCCATACCTCAAAGGAGATTTGTACATGTGACCAATGGGCCAACAGGCAAGTGTGCTAGTCATTGCGCTGCACAGCTCCCAGGGGTCATGTGGCTGAGAGGTTTTTTTTTTCCTCGCCCGCTCGCTTTGAACTCAAGCATAGTCCATACACACTATTTATAGTAGTGATGGACTGAATTTTGCATGTGGATTAGCTTTCCCTATTAACAGTGTCCCTCGTCATCAGGCGAACCCAGTCCGACTTCAGGGATACATGTAATTTACGTCCCCAAGTCAAGGACAACGGGTCAATATTTTAGTCAAGCTGTCCGATGTAGGGGTTGAACGGCTTACCTCGGCATCAGCACAACAGATGTTTAAGAACACTCGTTCTTACCCATTCGGCCATGCGGACCTGCTCTGAGAGGTTTGTTGAATGCCTCTGGCTCAGAAGTTATCAAGTTCACTTCCAGCACATAGCTGGGAATATTTACAAAAACCTTTAGTGAGTTCAGACACTGAGTCTTTCAGATCAGGACAAAAAAAAGTAGGAGGTGCAGTACTCCTGATGTGCACATTGGATCTAGAGAAGTAAACCGAAAACAAATTAATGCTGAAGCCGGACATACTGGCTTTTTTTTTTTTAGGAGAAACAAACAGAATATTAATTCACTTTTTCTCCTCCATTTACCTCAGTGAAATATTGGGTGTAGATGTAAGGATCTTTTGTTCTCTCTCCAATGTGTTTGGTAAGTTGGTCTTCATTTCTCTAAGGTTCTTGATACCAGCACTCAATTTCTTTTGTGGTCTTTCCCTGGCTCTGTATTATCATATTACTACTTTGTGACAGATGGTACCAGGGCATTCTTGAATGATTCACTTTTAGAAATAATTTATTTTATTTTCAGACTGAGAATGATATTCTGTTGCGTCCTGAGCTAGAGGAGATTCAGAACAGCCACCCAGACCGCCTACACCTGTGGTATACTCTGGACAGGCCAGAAAGTGGTGAGTGTTGTGGTTTATTAGTACTTCTGTGGTTGTTGGAATTTGAGATTGTGGTGTAGAAATCTCTAACTTCTTTATAACAGTATGTATATATTGTACCAGGGGCTTCAAATGAAAACCTTAAATGTTTTGGTGAATATATTCTGAAAAAGTAAAGACCGAATGTATCATTTTTCGATGTAGTCACTACTATATTCAATGCAAGTCCTCCAGCGCCGATAAAAGTCCTTGGATTCCTGTAGAAAAGAATTCTCTCTAGGTCGCATGTGTAACATCTCGTGCACCACCTGCTGTACCCCTTGATCGAACCAACAAGTTTTGAAACTTCCTACCCCACTCATACACTTGCTGGACTGACAGGCAAGCATCACTACACTGGACCTTCATTCGCCAATGAATTTATATAGGTTTCACCCCTTCACTGATCAAATAATGGATAACAGAACGCTGCTCCTCTATGGTGCATGTATAAAGTGGAGCGGCCAACATGCTGAGAACTCTGACATCCTTAACAACAATATTGACGGGTTACAAGACAATGGTACGGTTATTGTAATTTCTATCTCACTGGGGGGGGGGGGGGGGGGGGGGGGGGGGGTACTTTCTCTTTTGGAGTTTGTGAGAAGGATCCAGGTATGGTAGTGCAGTCTGTAGGGCACTGAATGGCATCTGCCCAGAGAGTAAAGAAGTTTAAAGGCCAGAGAATCGACTTCATTGCACTGAGTTTTATCCCATATGGCAAGGTCTCTTTTTGCAGAGTGGATGGCCAAAAGGTTTGCATGAGTATGAACTCTGTAGCTCCAGCGATGACCCTACCATGGATCTCCAAATAAAATTGCACTCATGAATCAAATGAGTCAGAAAATGAACATGTGATCCTTGAAGCATGAGACAGGTGGCTAGACCACTTCGCCACGGAGATCCCCAATCCAGTGAGTAAAACATGAGACAGTTAACATGTATGTACTGTGCACATATGTTAGTTACATATTGTCATGCTCGTAAGAGCACTGTAAACATATGAACATAATTATCTACAAAAACTCATTTCTCTTGATCAGGTTGGAAGTACAGCTCAGGTTTCATCAATGATGAGATTATCAAAAGCCACCTTCCACCACCTGGCCCAGACACAGTGATCCTCATGTGCGGACCACCTCCAATGATCAACTTTGCTTGCATTCCTAACTTGGACAAGCTCGGCTACAAGCCAGATTCCAGGTTTAGCTACTAAAGTACACACTGAAGTCAACAAAAAGTATTATCCCTGCCTTTCAGAATTAATTAGTTTAGGAAAGTAAGTTGTAGCAGTGTCAGTATTGGAGAACTTTTTGTTAAGGATTTTTTCAGTTTGTGGCTGGTTTATTTAATGTGCCAAGTTGTTAGATGTATCTGCTTACTAGGAAAACTTTTACTCAGATACATTTCATGTCTTCAGTTCATATTTCAAACCTTTTACATTTTCTTTCAAATCGGCAGTTTTGGTGACTACTGCAGTAGTCTTCAAGCCACTCTTAAGCACTTACATGCACTCTCATTTTACAGTATCAAAACTTATTACTTGAAATGTGTGGATTTTGTGTACATTTTTGGTAATGTGGGGGTTGGTAATTCTTGTCTTCATTTCTGTGTCCCATCTTCCGTTAGTTTCCACTGTGTGGAAATGGGAACAGAATGATTATCATGGCCTTCATCAGCAGAGCTTGTGGGCACAAGAAGCTATAGATGAACTGTCAGTGTATGGAAGAGATGTTAGCAAATGAAGAAAGAAACTGTGACCAATGTTCGTTTTGTGAACTTTTAACTGATTCAGTGCTAAACAAAAAATAAGTTTGGACCAAACAAGGTATGCAAAGGAACAAGTATTTGTAGTGTCTATTCACTGAGCATTAAAATTGTGGAAGATACAGCAAAATGAAACAAATAACCAATGACTCTAACATGATATGTTGTCCTTCTGTCCAAATGGGAGTTTACATCTGGTGATATATTATCCTTCGACACTGGATCAGTTAACAACCTCATAAAAGTTGGTGACTACAAAATGTGAAATGTTCTTGATAATATATGCTGTAAGGAGACTAATATTTGTCATCTTTACATAACTTCTCCTGTGTTTCTCTTGTTTATAACCAGATGTTGATCTGTTCTTGTATTGTTAACTTTTATATAAGCAGATATTCATTTTGTATTGTTAACTTGATAGTATAAAATTATGCATTACAGAATGTTTTGTTATCATTTATAATACTTGCGTAACATAATCACTGCATTTATTCAGTGGAAATTGTATATGTGGTTATAACAACACAATAAAATGTTCATTCTGCAATAATTCTTTTTGAATTTTTAGTAGAAGATTATCTATGTGATGCAATCGGCGCTATGGCTTAGGGAATAGTTAGTCACAGACTTTCATAATTCGGGTTGATTTGGAAGCAGATCACCTTGTATTGATTTTGATGATACGAGGCATCGGCCATTCAGAAAGCAATGGCAAACTATTGAACTAACATTACCTAGTAAATCACAGACAGCCAATAAATGCTGCGGTTGATTGCAATGTCCTGTAAGGGACGTTCAGCTGACCATGTGGTGTAGTCACACATTTTCGACATGTTCAATTCCCTTCAGAGCTTAGTCAGCTGTAAATGTAAGCAAACTGCTCTAAGGGGTCAGTAATTTGTGATGTAATAAATGGGACAGCTCTATGATGAAGTGTGGGTCAATCAATCAGGTGCCGTCTCCGCAATGAAGGTTGGCTGCAATGGATCTCCAACGTTGTCTGTCTCTCGCCTTGACTGTACATTCTGTCAGACTGATGCTCATCCATCTCTTGATGTTATCCTCCCACTTGTATCGTTGTCTACCTCTTGCTCTCAACCTTGCCTTCCAGTATGGTTTTTATAAGAGTATCATGTCTTTAAACGTGGCCAAAATATTTCACTTGTCTTCTCTTTATTTCTTTAATCAACTGTCTCTTCATTCCCAGTTTTTCTAGGACCTCTGCATTTGATTGTTTTTGTTTCCATGAAATATGACCTATTCGTCTGTATATCCACATCTCCAGGGCTTCTATGCGATTTCTAGTTGCTTGTTCAATGTCCAGGATTCCGTGCCATACAGTAGCGTTGAATATATGTAGCATGTAACAATTCTCATTTTTAATGCGTTATTAATCTCTCTAGATGTTAATACTGATTTCATGCCGTTGAAAGCATTTTTGGCCATTCCTATTCTCTTTTTGATTTCCATTTCAGTTCTGCCATCATCTGTTATTATATGTCCAAGATAAGAGAAATTTGTTACTTGTTCTAGTATCTCAATTGGAGAAAAACTACAAGAAATTACAGTCAAAGAGAAATTTACAGATGAAATAAAATGTAAACTTGAAACTGCAAAACCCTTTGGAGGAAAGCGTTGACCAAACTTGGTTGAACATCAAGAATATAATTCAATCTACCGCAGAAGAATGTCTCGGTGTGTTAACCACACATAGAAAGAACAGATGGTTCAATCAAAAATGTGAAGAAGCAGTCATTAGGAAAAAGAATGCCAGACATTTATGGTTAAATGACATCAACAACATCCAAAAGGAAGAGCATTATAGAAATGAATGTAAAGAGGCTACAAAAATAGTCCGACAGCAGAAGCGAGAATATATGAGTAATATAATCAAAGATATGGAAACTAATCACCAGAAAAATGAATCCAGAAAGTTTTATAAAGAACTGAAGTCAATGAAACGAGGGCAGCAACAAAACACATATGGTTTAAAAGACAAAAATGGGAATATGATAAATACCAATGAGGAAATGTGCAACACGTGGAAAGAATATTTTGTTGAATTACTAAATTGTGAAGCTCCAAGTAACACTTTCCCACAGGAAGAGGTTCTAACATGTGAACCACAAATTGAAGAACCTACATTTGAAGAAATCCTATATGTAATCACACGACTTAAAAACAATAAGGCAACTGGGACTGATGGAATTGCTGTTGAATTTATAAAGGCAGATGGCCATGCATTACATCTAAAGCTATATGAACTAATAATAAAAATCTGGAGGACAGAAGAATTACCCCATGACTGGAAAGAGTCATTATTGATACCTATCTTTAAGAAAGGAGACAAGTTCCAATGTGAAAATTATTGAGGAATATCACTACTGTCCACAAGCTATAAGATACTATCTGCAGTATTACTAAATAGACTAAAACCATATTCAGAAGACATATTAGGTGACTACTAGGCAGGTTTTAGACAAAACAGATCAACGATAGATCAGATATTTATCTTACAACAAATAGCCGAGAAAAATTGGGAATATAAAAAAGATCTCCATAACATTTTTGTGGATTTTAAAAAGGCTTATGATAGTGTCCATAGGAATAGTCTATGGAATGCTATGCAGGAATTTGGAATACCAAGGAAGTTAATCAACATGACCAGACTATGCATGGAAGATACTTATAATATAGTAACATATAAAGTCAGGAAATCAGACCCTTTCCAAATAACATCTGGCTTGAAACAGGGTGATGCACTATCACCGCTACTCTTCAATCTGGCTCTAGAGAAAGTTGTAAGGAAGGTAAAGGAGGAATGTGATATTGGAGGAACATCCAAGCTGCTTGGTTATGCAGATAATATAGATATTATAGGGCAAAGTGAACAAAAGACATTGGAAATATTGACTCACTTAAAGGAAAAAGCCCAACAGATGGAGCTGGTTATCAACCAAGATAAGACAGAATATATGGTAATTTCAAGAGACGGAATGGCTAAAAACTCTGTCCACATACAAATAGATAATATGGCCATTAAAATAACGGAAACATACAAATACATGGGTACAATCTTCAACTGCTCCAACATCATAAGGGAAGAAATACAAACTAGAATCAACTCTGGAAATAAGATATACTATGCACTAAAACATCTACTAAAATCAAATGCGCTATCTCGTAACACCAAAATCACAATATACAAAACACTGATCAGACCAGTTGTGCTGTATGGTTCTGAAACCTGGAGTACAACGAAAGGAGACGAAAACTTGTTACAAACCTTTGAGAACAAAATTTTAAGACGCATCTTTGGATCCATTAGGGATACACAAAGTGGAGAGTGGAAAAGAAGAAGTAACAAAGACATAAGTCCCTGCTAATCACTGGTATCATGAAGGCTAATAGACTATAATGGCTGGGGCATGTAGAAAGAATGGAAGATAATAGGGAAATAAAACTTGCTTACACTCAGGAAATAAATGACCGTAGACCCCGGGGTAGGAAATAAATGACCGTAGACCCCGGGGTAGACCAAGAAGACAGTGGAGAGATAATACATATACAGGCTTACAAGCACTTGGAATCAACGACTGGCAAGAGAGGGTCCACCAGAGAGACAAATGGAGACGGATTGTATCTGCAGCAAAGAACCTCAATGGCTCGGAACGCTGAAGAAGAAAAAGAATATCTAAGCCACATTCTGCACTGTGCCTGTTTACTTCTTCCACTAGGTCTTGCAACTCTTGCTCACTTTCTGCTAGTAACATGGTATTGTCAGCATATCTAAGATTGTTTGTGATTCTTCCATTGATGTTGAGTCCAGGCATTTCAACTTGTTTAAAAATTCTTTCTGTGTATAGGTTGAAGAGACTTGGGGACAGTACACATCCCTGCCGTACTCCTCTTTTTATCTCTATAGGCGATGAATAGTTATTACCGCATCTAATAGACGCCACTTGTTCCCAGTACAAGTTACTAATAAGTCTGATGTCCTTTCCGTCTACTCCTATATCTTGAAGGCACGTATTTAGTTGTTCATGTTGTACTCTGTCAAACGCTTTCTTGTAGTCTATAAAACAAACATATACAGTGGAGTCTGGGTAAGTAGAAGTCACAGGGGCCGAAGGAATTTGTTCTACTTATCAGAAATTCTACTTACCCAGACTGCACACATTTGCACTAATTTACACTAATACCATGCAGTAGCATTGAGTAAAATGATTGTACCACTGAGGAAACACAGTTAATGAACAAATAAATAGGAATACAATATCAGAAATGTTGAAATCATTAATTATTTTAGAAAGCGGAACATCGTCAACTGACTTTCTCTCCACACGCATTCTTGTACATGATGCAATGCCGTTTTTTGAAACAATCCAACCAGCCAGCACTTACATTCCAGTCTGTCTGCCCTCCAAAACGTGCAAATTCTTCTGCTTTCGCAATAAGTAAAGGATCATTCATTGGTACATTTGCCGATCTAATCACAGTGAACTATTTTAAAATGGCAGAATCAACAAAATCACATGCAGCAGGCAGTTCTAGTTCGCTGTCTATCACTGTCGATTTGACATTCGAAAAACAATTTTTTTGGGTGTGAAATGAACAGTTCAACTTAAACGTGAACACTTATATAGTCGGTATTTATTTTTATGTTCGACTAATCCGAAAATTTGAGTTAAACGAATTCAACTTATTAGGACTTTTTATACAATGATAAAGAAGGATAATGGCCGGGACTAAGCCAGTAACGTCGACTTAAGTGAAATTCTACTTATCTGAGTTCGACTTAAGTGGACTAGACTGTATACTTTTTTGAACGTCCTCAAACAGATAATTGCTTCTCTGGTGCCGCTGTTTTTGCGGAACCCAAATTGTTCTTCAGCTACTTCCTCATCTATTTTATGTTGAATTCTTTCTTGTATGACCTTGAGCAGTACCTTAGCTATGTGGCTCATTAAGCTAATAGTTCTGTAATCCTCACACTCAACAGCTCTTGGCTTCTTCGGTAGTGAGATGAAAATGGATGTTTTCAAATCCTTGGGAATGTACCTAGTATTATATATATCATTATATAATTCTGTGATAGTTTCAATGCCAAAGCTGGATAAGGATTTTATAATCTCTGTTATTATCTTGTCAGGACCTGCAGCCTTTCCTTCTTTCATCTTTTTAATAAAATGTGGTAATCATATCTTACTCCTTTTCTGTCTCCAATCTTGGATTCTTGTTCCAGAGCTTAATTAATACCTGTCTCAGAAGTTGAATACCTATTCCAAAGTGTGAATACCTTTTCCAGAGCATAAATAACATGTCTCAGAACTTTTATACCTGTTCCAGAACTTGATGTCTTCTCCATAATTCAGTATATCAAAGCGGTATTGTAACCTGGTATTGAACTAGTCAGAAAAACCAATAACGATGACATTTGCCAAAATGCATTATACTTACTCAAAGTTCAGGAGAATACAGGAATGGTATTCAAAGAGACTACCAGAATATTATTTGAACAGTGTTCAGATTGGTCACCATCTGCAAGAAATTATCATGGAGGCAACTGTAACATCTCTTGTCAGGTTATTTAGCCCAGAGATGGATGTGAAGTTCCTCAACAAATTGCCCTTCCTTTCCAGATATATGACATGCTCAGAAACTTATATATGGGTTTTCCCTTAACTTCCATTTCCGCATGGTTGGTTTGTAACGCATGCAGCTTATGGCTGTCAGGGCAACTGAATGTCCTACTGTGATTAGATGTAGAGTTCCACTCCTATTGCTCTGTCTCCTAAACTGTTTCCCACTTTGTGTGTTGTCTTCTATCACTAGAAGATGCAGTTTGTAGTTTCTTTTCAATGAGCTGAGACGGGGGTCAGCATGACCGTATGAATAAGAGCACTGTTCTTAAACATGTGTGCTGATGCTGAGGTAGGGTGTTCGACCCCTAAACTTGTCAGTTGGACTAAAATGTTGACTTCTTATCCTTGACTTGGGGAGGTAAAAAGTATCTCGGAAGAGTGGGTTCGCCTGCTGGTGAGGGAGACTTGTTAGTCACAGTTCCAACTTACAGCAAAGGGTCACCCCCACAATGCTCTGCTCCTATGCCAGTGAATATCACACACAATGCCCCTCACTGTCCCACATGAAGAGTGGAACGGACAGCAGTACCGACAACGCACAGAAGTACATGTATAATGCCGCGACCAGAATACCAACACAAGTCCGCCAAGAAAATTACAGTTCATCGTTGATGGAAACGGCAGTAACTTGAAATACAGCAGTTTCACACACATTACTGATACTGCATAATGCAAAACTATCCAGTTCAGCAACCAGCTGCATTTCTGAACATGCAGTTCACAATACAAACAACCGCGGACAGATGTACAAGTACTCCAAACGAAATCCACAGCTTACAGTGCCACTCCAAGCACTCAACTCAGTAGCTGGGAGACAGAACCATGTACTAGCACTCCAACATGAGGAAAATGCATAAGCAAGTTGTCAAAATATGCCATCGAGAGACACTGGTAATAGGGAAAACTAATCCACGTGAAAAAATCAGCCCAGTGCACTAGAAGTAGTAACACGTGTATTGGCTACACTTGAGTTCAAAGAGCACGAACGGTAAAATAAAAAACAGGTGATAAAACTTGGTAAAGCTATAAACCGCCCGTGTGTCACCAGGGCCCATAAGCGAAACAGAATAGCAACATTGTAACCTACCTTGAATGTGGTGAGAGGCAACCAAGGAGGGGTGGCTGCCTCATCCCCAAGGCCATGCTATTCTATGATACAGAGCGGCGGCATAAGTAGTGAAATCAAAATACAATTTGAGCCACTGAATAATTAAAAATCTTTAAGGGGGCGACCTTTCGAAAAGAAAAATCATGTATAGGGCGGCATTTCAAAGACTTGCATCATACTGAGAAAATCTACCACACGGCCCTCATCCTGTATAAAGCACTAGCTGCAAAATCAAATCAATCATAAACAAGTACAGGGTGTATTTTTAATGACTGCAGTTTTTAAAAATATTGCTGTTCCATGTTTTGTATTTACCTGTTGTGTTGCATGAACTACACAGTAGGTAAATACAAAACTTGGAACGGCAATATTTTCAAAAACTGCAGTCAATAAAAATACAACCTACATACCGATAAACGACCTGGTGTGAGTAGGTTGTTGGCCTATGTTTCTTTGGGTGGTGGACGGCAGGAGAATAAGGTTACAAATGCATCTCCCACTAGCTCTGTGATTTTTCAACATAGCTTAGCAAAACCTGCCGCATGCAAGACTTGGTTACATTGCTTCGTTATTGTTACCTCATTCCTTCCAGGAGCTCTAGCTTCCAGAATGTCCAAGCACTGGACGCCAACTATTACAGTTTACGCAGTTGCTGCAAGTAATGCTACACCGTATGTCACAGACTGGAAGGTAATAGCCACAAAAATCCCATATTATAACAAGAAATCTGATGAAGGAAATTTATTGTCTATTTTATATGCAAATAAGTAGAAGGCAGCTGGATTTCATTGAGTGTGCTACAAACTTGGGTCAAGGATACCGGTGCATATACAGTTTCTTTAGAGTTGATTTGTCACAAAATTAAATTTCGACAAGAAAACTTTAAAATTAAGTTATACATGAACCATTCAACTTGGAAACAATAAAGAGAAATTTAATTTTTAAATTTTCTTGTTGAAATTTAATTTTTAAATTTTAATTAACAGTGACCATACTGGTCGATAATCACATTCCTTGTCTAAAGCACGCATCAAGTTGGGTCGGTGACAACCAATTTATCTCCAGTAGATTGGGCAATTTGACCAAAAAGAAGAGACGAGTCTATCACTTTATACAAGTATTATGTTATTAGCCCTTTCGAAAACTTTGCACCAAGTTTCACAATAGTGGATCAGCGGTTTGACTGCTAGACATCTTTTGATGAACGTTAGCTATCAGTATAATAATGACACAAGCAACGATCGACTTGAAACAAGTTCACAGCAAGATGGTGAATATGGCGTTGACTATTATTAGTTCCGACAATTCCAGAAAGGCAAATAACTCGACGTTATCTAATTTAATAGGTCAAATAGCCAAACAACAAGATATGCTGTTCACGAGACTAGAAGGCAGTATCAAGCCCAAACATGTTTTCCAAGTCTTCGTTTTAGTCAGTGATGAACTATTTGGCGATAACGTCATCATCTATGGGAAAATAATTATGCTGTTTACCTTTGGCATGCATCTGGATAAGCATCTGGTTGATCATTCTTACAACGCTGATGTGGATGTCCAAGACCTGGAAGAGCGCTTCGCTAAATCTGTAGGGGAATATATGGCTGATAAACTAAGTCCTTGGCTACTTCAACAACAAGGTGGTTGGCGGAATTTCTATACTTTGACTGCAAACAAATAAGTTGATTAAAAACATTCTTAAATCCCAGTATTTCGTTATTCTTGTGAGTGTGAGAGCGCTTGAGTGTGGCTATATAATACCTATAGTAAACACTCGTGGGTAAATTGTGATAGGGATTCAACCCGATGTAATAGCAAGTGGCTAATTTGTAAGTCAGTTGGGAATTTGTGAGGTTAATTGGTCAAGTTGATAGGACGACTCGATAAGTTGTGAGAACAAATGGGGTAATTGCTAGGGCAATTTGACAAGTTATGAGAGTAATTTTCTTACTTTGCAATACATTTTTTCTCCTTCTGGTTAATATTTTTCTTCCTTTGGCTAACGTATTTATTACTTTGGCCAACTTTTTTCTTACTTTACCATACACATTTCTTATTTTGGTTGGTATTTTCTCACTTTGAATAATATCTTTTTCAGTTTGGGTATTATATTTTCTTACTTTGGTCGACAAATTTTCCTAATTTTTATAAGTTTGGACGAGCTAATTATAAGTTTTGGTTGAAATATTTCTTTACTTGGTCGCTATCTTTTCCCTTTTGGTTAAGACATTTTCATACTTTTTGCACGTTTGGACAACATATTTATAAGTTTGGTTGAAATATTTCTTTCCTTGGTCGCTATTTTTCCCAAATGTTTAAGACATTTTCCTACTTATTGTAAATTTGGATGATATATTTATAAGTTTGGTTGAAATATGTGTTTACTTGCCCATTATTTTTCCCATTAGGCTAACAAATTTTCCTACTTTGGTTGATATTTTTCTAACTTTGGTTAATAATTTTCTTCAGTTGGTAAACATATTTTTATATTGGCCAACATCTTTATTAATTTGGTTAACAATGTTCCATACTTTTTATACTATTGGTCGAGTTATTTCTTAACTTGGTTGACATTTCATTAGTTTGATCAATCTTTTTCCCCTATTTGGCTAAAATATTTATTACTTTGGTGTACGTTTTTCTTCCTTTGTGTAACACATTTTCTTATTTAGGTCGACATCTTTATAAGTTTGGCTGAGATATTTATAAGTTTGGACAGCTTTTTAGTTGATTTGGCTAAATATTTTCCTACTTTTTTACAAGTTTGAATGAGACATTTCTTTACTTGGTCAATATTTTTTCCCAATTTTTTTAAAAATAAGTTTGGTTGAGATCTTTCTGTATTTGACTAATATTTTGCCCCTTTGGGTAACATATTTTCCTACTTTTCATAAGGTTGGATGAGATATTTATAAGTTTGGTCAACCTTTTAATTGAATTGGCTAACAGATTTTCCTAATTTTTTATAAGTTTGAATGAGACATTTCTTTACTTGGTCAATATTTTTCCATTTGGTTAACACATTTTCCTACTTTTCATAAGTTTGGTTGAGATATTTCTGTATTTGGCCGATATATTTTCACATTTGTGAAACAAAGTCTCCTACTTTTCATAAGTTTGGCAGAGATTTTCATAAGTTTGGTCGATTGTGAGATATTTTTTATAGAATATATGAATGTTGTGTTTAGGGAATTAGATTGCCTGGATTCAAGATATGAGAAAAGATACATGAGTTCTCTTCCTTTAAGGCATTCTCCAGGACAACTATGCTAAGGCTCTATTTTTCATAAGGATGGTACTAGGCAAAAGTAGGTACCAGTCCAATTCACAATCATAAGACTAATCTCCTGGAGAAGATAGTGAGAGTCAGGTCAGTTGCCATAGCCTTTAAGGAAATAAGAACCTCTATCTGAATTATTATGCCATGTGCGTTCGACCTCTCACATTAACTCTCACTTTTTTTTAAATAAACAATGACATATATCACTTCACTAACATCCCTTTTTAACGACCTTCACAAGACAGTAAGGACAATTCCTGGTTCTAACTATAGCTTTTAATGTGGATGTAACAGTGAGTTATGGGACATCTAAAATCTGCATTAATACCTTCTACAAAAAACATGATAACAAAATAAACCATCATCAGTGAAGTACACTCTTTGATTGAACTGACCCAACAACCAATCTAGTCCACCATCTCACCCTGAAATAAATCAGTACCAAAATCTGGGATGGCTTTACCTCCCGAATAAACACCTATAGTGAATTCAGTAATTTATGTTCATCACATCAACATAGTACATGTACACAACTAAACCATCTCTAACTACCAAAAAGTAGTCCATTCGACTGGAACAGGGTTGTGGCTTGGATCATTCTCTTACTAAATCCTTTTGATCGGAAAATCCTGTAACTCATGAACGACGTACTGTCACCCCGCACAGAGCTTGATAAACCAACTGAACCTAAGCTCCACTATCAATCAATTAATCATGTGCCATGCCGGAAAGCGTGGGCGGTCATGATTCGCCATTTCACTCGATCACCAGAGTCGTGGATCAGCGCAGTGTTCCTGTCTCGTCCATGTCATGTGGCCAAGCCATCCAGGTATTTTCCTCTCGGTCTTCCTCTTGGTCTGTTCCTTTCGATCTTGCCAGCTGTCACTAAGTTCTCCAGTCCATTTCTTCTCATAACATGTCCAAAAAATTTTGACTGTCTACGTCTAATTTCTCTAATCAATCTACGATTTTCATTTGTCTCTTGTAGTACTTGGTCATTGGTTTTTCTATCTGTCCATGGTATTCTTTGCATTTTCCTCAGAAACCACATTTCTGCAGCCATCAGATGTTTTTCAGCTTGACTGCACATTGTCCAAGTTTCACATCCATACAAAAGAACAGGCTCTACGTATCCCCTCAACATTCTTTTTCTCGTTTCAATTGACATCATTTTATTGGTCAGAATGTTTTTCATGTTGCTAAAGGCTACTTTCGCAATGGTGATTCTTGTTCTAATCTCTTCAAGGCATCTGCCATCAGATGTTATGACTGTTCCGAGATAATTGAACCGATTCACTTGTTGAAGAATATTCCCATTTACTTGTATATTACATTGTGGTACTTCGTTCTTCCTAGTGACGACCATAACCTGTGTCTTCCTACAATTTAATTCCAACCCCAGCTGCTCACTGTGTACAACCACAGCGTCTACTAATTGTTGCAGATCCTGTGCATTGTCTGCAATCAATACTGTATCATCTGCATATCTAATGTTATTTATGTTTTGTCCTCCAATGCTGATTCCATTTAGGTCTTCTACATTTCTGAAATTATTTTCACTGTATAGGGAAAAAAGATCTGGAGACATTACACATCCCTGCCTAACACCTCTCTTAATAGGTTGGTATTGTCCTACTTCATTATCAATCCTTATGGCAGCTTGTTGTTTCCAATATATGTTTTTTATAAGTCTAATGTCTTTCCCATCAATTTGTAGATCTGCAAGCATATCCACAATGTTGACATGTCTAACTCTATCAAAAGCCTTTGTGTAGTCAATAAAGCAAAGATGTATATCCTTGTTTACTTCTAAAGCACGTTCAATAACTGTTCGCAGCATATACACAGCATTTACTGTACCCTTTCCTTCTACAAAACCACATTGTTCTTCCCCTATTTCAGGTTGTATTTTCTTCCTCACTCTTTGCATGATAATTCGTAACAAAATCTTTGTGATGTGACTCATTATACTAATTGTTCTATGTTGATCACATTCTAAGGTTCCTGATTTCTTTGGGATTGCAATAAATACAGAATTACATAATTCAGAAGGTATATCTCCAGTATCATATAATGTGTTCAGCAGTCTAGTGACTTGCTCTAGTCCAAATTCTTCTAAAGCTTTAATCATGTCTGTTGTGATGTTATCTGCACCGGGGGCCTTGCCAGCTTTCATATGCTTAAGAACATTTTGAACCTCCATCTTTAAAATTGCTGGTCCTTCAAATTCCTTCATTATTAAATATAATAGCATACTGTTCCTCTCTGTTATCATTATACAGGTCTTTCACATAATCTGTCCATACATATAGAATCTGATCTTTTTCTATTATGATTTTGCCATCTTTAGTCTTTAGACAGCCTGTTGATGTACTTGTTCTTTTATTAGTAAGTTCCTGCATTCTTTTGTGCACTAATTTGGTATTTTGACTGTTGTGTTGTTTTTCAATTTCTAAGCACTTTTCCTCAAGCCATGATTCTTTTGCCTTCCTACATAATATTCTGACTTGTCTGTGAATTTCTTCATATTTGGAAGGATTATTTTTGTTGAGTCTTCTTGTTTCCATTAAGTGTAAAATTTCCTCAGTCATCCATTTCTTACGACCCACCTTCTTTAATTTTGGAATAGTTGTTTCTGCAGCCACATTGATTGAATTCTTTAACATTTCCCATTGCTCATCCACATCCTGGAATAGGATCTCTAGATCAGACAATATTTCAAATCTGTTCTGTACTTCTATGTTGAATTTGTTTTGTATTTCCTTGTCACTACTCAATGTACACAAATCATATTTAGTGTTCCCTGTTGTATACTTGACTTTCTTCAACTTTATCCTCAATGTTCCTGTGAGTAATCTGTGGTCACTATAACAATCAGCACTGAGAACTGTTTTTGCTACTGTTAGCGCGTTTCTAAATCTTCTGCTAATGAGAATGTAGTCAATCTGGTTTCTAATCCTGCTATCAGGACTCCTCCAGGTCCATAATCTTCTAGGGTGTTGCTTGAACCAGGTGTTTCCTACAATCATTTCCTGTTCTTTTGCCCACTCTACTAGTCTGTATCCTCTTTCATTTCTCTCTCCTAAACCATAGTTTCCTACTGTGTATCTATCCCCTTGATTTCCTACTTTTGCATTGAAGTCCCCTATTATGATGTTTATTTCTGAATTTTTACATTTCTTTAAGGCAGACTCTATGTCATTATAAAATTCCTCTACACTATCTTCACTGGACTCTCCTGTTGGGGCATATACTTGAATAACATTTATGTTAAAAGGTCTGCCACTCAATTTAACTAGTAGAACTCTGTCCGACACGGCCCAATATCCCTGAACAGACGTTGATGTTTTCCGGTCCAAAATTATTGCCACTCCCCTATGTCGATCCTCACCTCCAGAATAAATAATCTTAAAATCTTTATGTATCTTGATGCCTGCTCCTGTCCATCTCGTTTCGCACATACCTAATATATTAATTTTTTCTCTTTGAATTTCTTGTCTTATGTTCTCTAATTTTCCGTCGTTGTTTAACGTCCTAACGTTCCATTTTCCTAATTTTAATGTCTCTGTCCTTGTCTTGCGATGATCAGTCTTTAAGCGAATCATAATAAACTAGGCAATTTCAAAGAGGTAGCTTGCCGTTGCTTTCCTCTATGGCAGTGACCATACTGGCCGGATGACCGCAATCATTGTCTCTCGAAAGAGAGAAAGCTTGCCGTCGTGAAACTCGAGACCATAACCAACAAATATCTGTCCGCTGCCCTCATAATTTCATCCACCACCTGCCTTCCGTGGCTTCTTTTGAACACTTCCAATTAACGAACACGAAATAACATCACATAATCCAAAGGAAAAACACTATCCACACGAATTTCACGGGAATTTTCATAGGGAATCCACAGAAAAACACTGAACAGCGTCTCCCCCAAGAACAACGAATCATCGCGTCGCCATTATACCGGAATATAATATAATGTTACAATACAGTCTCTTCTATAAAGCTTTCCATCGATGAAGGGGGGATGGGTTCATCCCATTATGGATGGACCTTACAACCAGATATATCACTGTCTATAGTTCCTCTGGCTGAATAAAATATATGAAATGGGGAGGTTGGGCTATCATGGTGTAATCCAAGTGCGGGTGGAACATAACAGACAGACTTGGGCGCTGTCCAAGATTTGTTCCTGCTATATATATACGATGATGATGATGTCGGCATGGTTCCTCTGGGCCACCTTCACTCATGGATGTCTTGAGAGAAACGTGAGTCTGCATCAAAATGGTAAGTCTTCCCCGTGGCTGTTTAGCTCATGCTATTAGCTTGTGAAGCCAGGACTATGTAATGGCATTCTGTAATTGCTGGTTGAAGGTATCCGAGCGGCAAATCCAATTAGTGTCTGGTTATTACTCTTCGATGGCTGCAAAGGTAAAATCCAAACATGTCTTGGACGACGTGGATAAAATTAAGATTGCCGTCACCTGTTCCAGATATATAGGGCTGAGTCTTACAGGAATTTGAGAGGCCAG
The DNA here is from genome assembly GCA_963921405.1 of Cepaea hortensis. Classification (NCBI taxonomy): domain Eukaryota; kingdom Metazoa; phylum Mollusca; class Gastropoda; order Stylommatophora; family Helicidae; genus Cepaea; species Cepaea hortensis. The sequence goes on along the minus strand of OY992876.1, from coordinate 168,422,796 downwards.
TCCAAAGCTTCTGCAGAAATTAGTGGTAAATGATCCACTATACTGTATTAAGATCTTGTCTTAAGCTGTACAGCACACATAATCTCTTCCAGAGGCAATTAGTTGTATATAGGACAACTACTGCCGTTACTCTTCAATTGTGTAATCTGTTTGACCCATGACTGACATCAGGAAATGCAAGGGGGATAACCAAGAAACGACTTCCCAGCTGTCATGGGAAATTATAAGATGAGTTGCTTTCCTTTTCAAGTGCTGTTTTGAAATAATTACTCAGCATAAAGTATGGTCTTGCTTCTCTCAGTTTACCATACTATACGTCAACGTATCCTCTCGCGAACTGTCCTTCATGGCCCCTTAAGATGGGAAAAAACAAGCGATGTACATTTGACAGCATAACAATTGTCATTGTAACTAACATAGAGAGAATAGTAAAAAATACAGGAATGGGGGAGAGGTGGCCTTCCCCCCCCCCCCCCTTTACCTCTCTGATACTTAAGTAGTCCTTAACCACGATTGATGAGGGGGGGGGGGTCTAGTTATTGCCTGTAACCTAGCCATACGTTGGTCTGGGATTTCATGACTATTCGATCTAACTGACGTTACAAAATGTCATGATAAGACACGACGACCAAGACAAGACAAAGACACCACAAAATATAACCACTCTCACATTACATGGGAAAACACCCAAATATATGAGAAGACTTAATCTATCTCTGAAATAATACAAGGCTCATCCACTGGATATTGATCCACCATCTAAAAATCTCCCTAATTTTTAGCAGGAGGGAGTTTAGTCTCAGTTCATAATCTTCTCTTTATAGCAAACACTGCATGATTTCACTGAACATAAAAGTTGATCACTTAGGCATCCCCACCAATGGGCTTTGCTAACATGACATACAGATATGACAAGTTATCTGAAGATATATGGTATCCACCTCTCGTCCTGTATGAGATTATACTCATAGAAAAACATCACACCAACTCCCCTGCATATTCCTTAACAGATTACAACATGATTCACACTCTTTGTAAAAGTACAACAGGTATGAATTAACAAAATGCACCTTTAAGTACACAAGAGTTCACTAAATGTCTAATAAAGACAGTTCTCTATTCTAGAGAATATTAGTTCAAATATGAAGATATAGTGAACAGATGTTCTGTATATAAAATACAGATGATAGGGAGATACTCCTCACCCATATAGGCTAGTAATCATAGCAATATAACACGGTAAGCATAGGAACATTTAGGAGTGGTATAGACACGTTCTTTCTGCAGAATTGAACTTCAGGCTATCTTCTCAAGAAGAAATTTTGTAGTTATTAACTTCAACAAAAATACATAGCATACGTGTATTCTATGTATTATATACTACAGGTATTAACATTCAAAAAGCCATATCATCTTACCCTCAGCCCCAGAAGGCACAGTTAGGTAAAAAAAAAAATCACTCCCTTACGAACTACATCTTGACTCGGTGGGTGTTCAAACTCAAGTGACAATTCTTGGCCTAGTCTACCAGCCCGTTAACGCTTATCTATTTCGAGCTACATACATTCTCTTTGTGTTTCGCGGTGCGGCATTCCTCTCCTTCTAAGGTAATGGTAAACATAAACGCGTGAAAACGTCACTTCTTGGAAATGCCAGCTGAAACGGGGGAGAACTGAAACAATTGTTACATCGATATTTTTTCACATTTCGTTAACAAAGTTTCCTACTTTTCATAAATTTGGTGGAGATTTTTATAAATTTAGTCAACATATTTCTATATTTACCCAATATTTTTTAATTACTTTGGTTCACGTTTTTTCTTACTTCATTCGACATGTTTCTCAGTTTGACCAATATTTTCCCTCTTTGGTCAACATATTTTCCTACAGTTTATAAGTTTGGTCGTGATATTTCTCTATTTGGACAACATTTTTCCCATTTGCCTAACAATTTTCCTACTTTTTTATAAGTTTGGTCATGATATTTCTTTACTTGGTAACATTTTTCCCATTTGGCATACACATTTTCCTACTTTTTATAGTGTTGGTCGAGATATTTCTGTATTTGGCCAATCATTTTATTACTTTGGCTAACAGATTTTCCTAGTTGTTATATGTTTGAGTGAAATATTTTTTACTTGGTTACATTTTCCCCTACGATTTATAAGTTTACTTGACCAATCTTTTTCACCTATGGTTAACACATTTTCCTATTTTTCGTAAGTTTGGCTGAGATATTTCTGTATTTGGCCGACATTTGTTCCCATTTGGTTAACAAATTTTCCTACTTTTTATAAGTTTGTATGAGATATTTCATTATTTGGCCATCAACATGTAACACCCGCTCACCACATAACACCCATATGTACCATTAACACTAACAACCAACAAGTGAATGCAATTATAATACATATAACAGTAAGAATGTCGTGTTCGTGTACTGTTTTGATAAAATCGTCAAAGTTTTGTCTATTTTTGATTAGTTGTGGGAGTTCTAAGACAGAACCGTTATTGGAAGATACGTAAAAATGTCGAAGAGTTTGTGTTTCACTGTACCTATGGACTACATGATAAGTAAAGTTGATTTTGAATATGCTCTTTTGAGTGTTAAAGATCTTGTACAAGGTTGTGTCCTGTCCCCTCTCTTGTTCATAACATATATAGACAACATATGTAAAGAAACCAGCCAAGCAGAGACAGCAAGAATACCGCATGACGAGAACACAGAAGAAGAACCATCTGCAAATCTAACCATTAGAGAACTCCTGTTTGCGGACGACCAAGCACTAATAGCAAAATCAGAAGCTGAATTACAAGACCACATGAATAGTCTAAACGAAATGTGTAGGGAACATAACATGAAAATTAGCACAAGCAAAACAGAGGTAATGACTATAACTAAAGAAGAACAAACAGCAACAATTCACCTAAACGAACATCCCTTGAAACAAGTAAAGAGCTTCAAGTACCTAGGAAGTATAATATCATCAAATGGCAGATCAGAAGACGAGATCGAAAATAGGTGCAATAAGGCAAATCAACTCATTGGACAAATGGCACCAATACTAAAGAACAAACATGTATCAATAACTACTAAGAAAGCACTTTACAACACAATCTTCCTACCAACTCTGTGCTACCAATGCCAAACCTGGACAATGACAGAAAAAGAGAAAAGAAAAATCACAACAACAGAAATGAGGTTCCTGAGAAGAATACTCAACGTATCAAGAAGAGATAAGATCAGAAATGAAGAAATCAGGACTAAAGTGGGGGTTAAAGCTGCTCTAGATTTTATTAGAAAGCAGCAAGTCAAATGGTTTGGCCATGCAAGTAGGCTACCAGTCAACAGCATGCCACAACAGGCAATGACGTACAGACCAGATGGAAACAGAGGAAGAGGCCGACCACGTAAACGCTGGACGGAGGGAATAACAGAATCCATGGGAATGTCGATATACGAAGCCCATAACCGGGCACTCTCACGAAGTTTATACTTCACCTCGACACCGCAAGGTACAAGAGGAACATGATGAGATGATGAGATAACATTTTATTTTACAGTATTTCCAGTAAATTTTACAAAAATAAAAAACAGCATAATAAAAGTATACAAAATAGATGGTGCAATATGAGATGTTATACATAGTATGCTCATATACACACCATGTACAATGGTGTCGAACATTGGTCATAAAATGGTGGTTTTTTTTTTATTAAATGAGACATAATTCTGGGATATGATAGAGATAAAACCTTATAGCTGGAATCGTCTCTGTAGTGTATTTGGTATTTGGACATTGTTGCATAGCGTATGTAAGAATGTCGTGTTCGTGTACTGTTTTGATAAAATCGTCAAAGTTTTGTCTATTTTTGATTAGTTGTGGGAGTTCTAAGACAGAACCGTTATTGGAAGATACGTAAAAATGTCGAAGAGTTTGTGTTTCACTGTACCTAAGGACTACATGATAACTAAAGTTGATTTTGAATATGCTCTTTTGAGTGTTAAAGATCTTGTACAAGGTCTCTGTCCTATCTTTAGGGTGTTTTGTGTGTGGACTAATAAAAAATGTATAGACAGACATATATTTGTTGATCTAGTGATGTGTTTTGATACTACTCCAGTTGTCAGTATATACTTGTTTGGCATCATCTGGTAGTGTGTGTAGAGAAGCCGCTTCATCCTTGGGTTGTGTGTCGCTAACTGGTTTGGCCTTTTCGTCTTGGTACATAACACGACGTTGACTAGTTTAGGCCGTCAAATATCCAAACAACAAGCTGTGATATTCACTCGTTTATTAAGCCGTATCAAACCCGAACAAGTTTTTCCTGTCTTTGTTTCAATCGCATCTGAAGTCTTTTCAGATGGTGTTGTAAACTATGGCAGAATAATGCTGTCACTTCGGATGTGTCTGGGTAAACAAATAGTTGATAATTCTTACAAGGCAGGTGTCAATATCCAAGAACTGGGAGACAGCTCTGCTAAATCTGTATGTCCGTATATGGCTAATAGTCCGTGGATACGGTGCCTGGCAAACTTTCTACACTTGAAGGCAAATAGCAGTTGAATAACCACAAAACTGAAGACTCGATCTTTCACTGTTTTTGTGTAAATCACAAAGTGAGTGAGAGGTAGGTTAGTTGGTTATATATTACATAAAGTAAGGCCCGCCCACAGTATAGTTGCCAGCCAATCAGTGCTTGTCTAACATAAAATGTGGATCAATTCTAAGACCAACATTCTGATTGGTTGTAAGCCACAAATCGGTTTGTGTGCTTTACAAGTCAATCTTCCACCGGAAGTCTCAGTCAGACTCATCTCAAAGGATGGAGGCCGACACATAGTTTGGCAGCAATATAGAACAGGTAGCCCCGGGAAAGTTAACCCGGTCAACAAATGCCCACAGAAGTCGGATGTGTCGGCTTAACGGCACAAGAGCACAGCTCTGCGGTAAACAGGCACAATGCAATCACGTCCAAAAAAAAAACTCTGGATGAACGAAGAAGAAGAAGATAAGAAGAAGAAGAATAGATAGTGGCCATGTTGTTTAAGTGTTATGACATTATGCTGCCATCTGGGGCAATCTGGTTTGAGCCCGACCCCGATGGAGGGACATCTTTACTTTTTTCTTTTCTTTTTTTCTTTATGGATTTCCTTTAACGATCTGAAACTTATGATGATAGTGGTGCAGAAGCCTTTATCTACCCACCTCGTCATTTATCCAGCCCTTAACAACGAATAAAAAACCTGAGACGACTGACAAAAAACCAGATAGAAGAAACCCAGTCCAAGCTGGCCAACTTGAAGCGCACACACAGTTCAGTCTACTACGTCACCCAAGAATTGAGCTTGTATGGCTACTTGAAGTTCACTAAATTCTGTACAGAAACAGTGTACAAGGTGAAAATCGCAGAGAATGCTCGCCTCAACAAATCACTGAGCACTGAAAAGGTAACAACGTCAGTACTAGACAACCCAGAGAAGTATGTGAGGAACTTATCGTCATACGTACTCAACAACATTGAAACAGAGGCCCTTGCATACGGATTAAAATTCTGCATAAAGCCTAAACACATCAACCGTGTTGAGTCGCAAGCACAGTTTGAAATGTTGTTCGATCAAGTCTCCAAGTTATCACCTACCTCTGCTGAGTCGGTCGGGTGGCTGAAGGCCAAACTGGTAGATTTAGAACACCAGTATCGCACAACACCCTCTAAACAGACGTGTCCGCTGACCAACGAACACCTTACTGCCTTAAAAGCGTTAAAGGCTAACAAAACCCTCGTCATACTGAAACCTGACAAAGGGAGCGGTACAGTACTGATGGACATGTCAGATTACCAGAGAAAAATGGATGTAATATTGTCAGATGAATCCAAATTCAGGATAGATCAAAAAGTAAACAAGTCGGAGGACCTGGATGCTATAATGAGGAAAGAGATCCAGTCACTTGTGAATGCGGGACTCATCAGTGAGGCCACTGCAAAAACGCTCACACCACGTGGCTCGCACACTCCTCAGATGTACGGTCTACCCAAACTTCACAAGCCCGGCATCCCGCTAAGACCTATCCTGTCCATGGTTAACTCTGCACAACACCGAATGGCGAGATGGTTAGCCGAAATGTTAAAGCCAGTACGACAGTCATTCGATCCAAAAATACTCAGAGATACATTCCAACTGGTGGAATTATTGGATACTATGGACATAAATAACAAACACATGGCATCCATGGATATAGCCTCCCTATTCACTAACGTTCCATTAGAGGAGACAGTGAAAATAATAAGGGAACGCATTGAAGACAAACAACTAAAATTAGGCATACCAACACCTATTCTGGAGAGGCTACTACTACTATGTACCGCCAACATCCAATTCAATTTTCTAACTAAGTCATACCGCCAAATTGACGGAGTGGCCATGGGGAGTCCTCTTGGTCCTATTCTAGCGGACATCTTCATGGCACACTTAGAAGAAAAGAGATCCTCAGACATCAACAACTTGGCCTTTTACCGGCGTTATGTGGACGATATACTAATTATCACCACAGACGAGCTACAAGCAACATCGTTTCAGGCCACAATGAACAAGACGCATAAAAACATCTCTCTATCTATGGAACACGAACACAACGAAGCGTTACCGTTCCTAGATATTCTAATGAGACGTAGAGCAGATGGCACAATTCAAAGATCGGTGTACCGCAAAGAAACATGGACTGGTCAATACCTAAATTTTCAGAGCTTCACACCTGTCCAGTACAAACGGGGCTTAGTACGGACCTTGTTTGACCGTGCTAGAAAGATATGCACCCAGGATACACTGACAGAGGAATTTGAAACTCTGAAGAATGTCTTAAACCTGAATGGGTACTCCACAGGATTTATAAAGCGCCATTGCCAACAGCCCAAACCCAAAGCAGACGTAACTACAGTCCCTAAACTCAAGGTATTCATCCGGCTAACCTTTCGAGGGGATGACGTAATGCAACGTCTACAAGACCGGCTTACTACAGCAGTAGGTCGAACATTCTGTGCGGCAACTCCAGTCATTAGATGTAAAACCGTACCCATTCCTACACCAACAGTCAAAGAGCCTGTTCCTCTGTACGCCACAAACAATTGTATTTACCAATTCACATGTAGATGCCAGGCCGTTTACATTGGTCGAACGGAGAGACAGCTTAACAAACGGGTGTCAGAACACATACCTCAATGGGTCAACAAGATACACCACACAGGAGTGGCTAGCCGCGAGGAGCCGACACACTGGAAGCTCCCGGCGTCTTCAATCGGCAGACACATTGTCGCCAGTGGTCACGTTGTGTCCAGAGACACTGCATTTCGCGTGTTGTTTAGAACACAAAATACTCGCTTGTTAAAATTTGCAGAAGCAATTATGATCTATCAGCGCAAGCCAGAATTGTGTAAACAGAAAGACATGTTAGTCAGCTTAAAATTACCGTGGTAGATAAGTGACATTACTGTGCGAAATTGTGTATATTTCAACTTGAAGGATTTATCTAGTTAATTTCACGTAAGTTGTGTGATTTCTGCAGTATGTACCTGACGAGATGCAGCGAAATATGCCAGGCAATAAATCGTGCAATCTATTGTTTGTGTCTTCGTTATTCAAATTCACTACGGGAAAACATTGTTTTGAAGAATATCACTAAGCCATACCCACCACATTCAGTAATAACCGCCATCTTTACTTTTTTTTAAGGTTTTCATTTATACTTTGTGATGATAGTGTATAAACCACAACAGGTCTCTACAAATCACTAATAAACGCTATAGGAAAACTGGTGCTATGAGCATTACAGAGTAAATCGCGGGTCAGGTAACCTCTCCCGCCTCGGTCGACACACGATTCAATCGAGCTCTCCTTTGTTAACATATAATGGTGATATGATTAATAGTACCAATTGTCGCCAGCACACCTAACTTACAATACACACTATTTCTGCTACTATACACCTGCAGACAATATTGATATTTTGGTCACAGCTGTTGTAAACCAACCTTAACAAAGATACGAAACATGTGACACCAATGTTACTTTAACAGATTTCCCACACAGAGGGATTCAAGTCTCTGGTACCTATGTTGGCTATAGTTATCAACCAGGTGCCTTATTTGAACCGCCAATGATACCACCTAGCTCCGTTACACATTCGCCCACTGCCACACTACCCCACCACAAAGTAGGATTAGAACCTGTCAAGCGCAATGGCAGCAACTAGACACCGCTGTTATATACTGCTGAAACCCCTCTAACCAAATAGACACATCCTCGAGCGGTAATCTTTAACAACGAAAATGCACCGGGATTCGAACCCGACACCTAAAACGACGACACGGAGAACCTCCGACTCCTCATCTATAAGCCCTCACCACCCCTTAGTAGACATTTAAAAAGATCCCGTCTAGGGTGAACACCGTTATCGACCAGCAGCGTGATTCGAACCTCAAACGATGCCTACACTACCACCTAGCACCATTACATACTCGACCATCACCACACTACCCCAACCACACAGTGAGATTCGAACCTGTCGCATGGTAGGGAACCCACTAGACACCCCAGTTACACGTTGGTGATATCTCACCACACCCCCCTCCCTATGACCAACTACGCACCCCCATATGCTGTCGACTGGTAACCTTACCAACGAAAAAGCATCGAGATTCGAACCTGTCACCTCAAAATGAGTGGGCCTAGGGTACCAACTAGACCAGTTAGATACCCCAGTTACACATTGACGATACCCCACCACGCTCTACCGTATCGGTTAACGCACCATCTTCAATGCGTCTGTGGTACCAATTAGCCATGTGTCTCAATTCCTTTCTCATTGTTAACATATAACGATGATCTGATTTAAAACGACACCTGTCGCCGACAGGTGTAATTTACAGTACGCATTATTTCTGGTACGGAAAATAACGACTTTTTTTGGTCACAGATGTTCACCGATCTTAACAAAAATACAAATACAACAAAACGATAACAGCCCGCACAAACCAATCGATTATGCATAAATTATGACCCCCGCACCTCCTTCTCTGCGCTTACTAAAAAAAACGACGGGTCCTCGCGGGTCCTCCCTCTTTATTCTTAGTACCACCCTCTCAAACCCCCTCGTTTCCTTCCCAAAGTACTACTAACAAATAAGTACAGTAACAAAAATACAAATAAAAGAGCTCAATCCCACGCCTTGGGCTTATTGTGTATATGTTAAAGACTATCGGCACCGGATGGATAATGTCGGCCGCCTTTATTTCCCTTGGCATTTCCAATGCTCATTTTAAGCTGAGTCAATATGGAAGTCCACGCCTTTATTTATTTTTTTTTTTTTTTTTTTTTTTTGTGAGGGTGGGGGTGGGGGGGGGAACCTGGTGAGAATTCAAACATATACCACCGTGCTGGCAGGTAAGCGTGCTAACCACTAGCGCTAACCATGTTTGCCTGGCAACAAGTACCACAAAGAACTAGGATTTGTCCGCCGAAATCGTATATCGCAGCTCGGCTGAAAGCATGCACAACCCAAATATGAACGGGGATTAGGGTTAGCATGGCCGAATGGATAAAAACGCTCGCTCTTAAACATCGGTGTGCTGATGCCTTGGTAGCGTGTTCAATTCCTTACGCCGGTCAACTGGATTAAAATGTTGACTCCTTGTCCTTGACTTGTGGACGTAAATTACAAGTACCTGAGAAGTCGATGTGGATTTCCCAGATGGCGAGGGAGACTTGCAATAGGGAAAGCTAAAGCACACGCAAAAAAATCCATCCAGTACACTAGTCTAGAATTTGTAGCACGCGCGAGTTTAAAAACAAAAACAAAAAAGCAAATACTTCTTCTCCTTCTGCGTTCATCCGGAGGTGTTTTTTTTTTTCGGACGTGATTGCGTTGTGCCTGTTTACAGCAGAGCTGCGTTCTTGCGCCGTTAGGCCGACACATCCGACTTCTGCGGGCATTTGTTGACCGGGTTAACCTTCCCGGAGAAAAGCAAATACAATATTAGACGAACGGAGATGAAGAAGACAGGAATTTGGAGGTGAGTTTGCTATTAGTAGTGTTCTACCGTTTTGTCCAGATTTTTCTCTCTCTCTCTCTCTCTCTCTCTCTCTCTCTCTCTCTCTCTCTCTCTCTCTCTCTCTCTCTCTCTCTCTCTCTCTCTCCCCCTCCCCCCCCCCCCCTTAATTTTCAAATGGTTGTTTCCTGTCCTGATGATCGAACACACGTTCTTGATGTTTTCTGTCTCCCATTCTGTATTCTGTACAGTATGTATATGTTAGGGCGCATGTCCAGTGCATTAATAGACATAAATCGGCCTTAATATGCCTTGTGCTCTTACCCGTAGCAACGAGTGAAACGCATTTATGAAACGCATTCGCGATTATGGCCTTCTTGCTCCCCACAGTATATTTCAACGCTTACAGACAGATAAACAATGTTGTTTGTCCATCAAGAATGATGATGACCATTCATTTCATCCAGTGGGGTTGAAAGTATGGAGCCGTGAGTTCTAAGATGGCTGATAAGGCCTGTTTTGGCTCGAAATGTTCTTTGACAATGCGGGCAAAGAATGCTTGACGTTCCAGAAGGAACAGTAGTTTCTCCTGCAGTGGTTTTTCTGTCCAGCCTTTTCGTCACAGCTCTTGCAGTTCTGGTTGCTTCACAAGTGACTGCACCCTTATGTAATGATGTACGCCAGGAATTACGGTCTTTAGCAGCAGTCTCCCAGGTGTCAAGATCAATTCCAAAAACTTTCAGTGAGATTTTCAGAGTGTCTTTAAAGCGTTCCTCTGGTCGCCTTGGGAGCGTTTACCACAACGCAGCTCGCCGTAAAAAAAAAAAAAAAAAAAAATTTGACGATAAACAATAGGACAAGAATGTCGGTTGATTGGTTGGTTATGAGTCTACTGGAGGATTTGTGTTTAACTATTAAATCCGATGGATACCGTGGAACTGCCGTGTTTCCCCAAAAATAAGACCGGGTCTTATATTACTTTTAGCTTTACAAAATGCACTAGAACTTATTTTCAGGGGATGTCTTTTTCTTTCAGATACAAAAATCTACATACATTTATTCATGTGCAAAATTCCACATTTATACAAATACAGTCATGTCATCGTCTTCTGGAACGTCGTCATAACTCTCCAAATCCCTAATTCCGGCCTGTATTTCTTGAGACTCCATTTCCTGTAGAACTATTGGTCCATGTCTCTTATGTCCAGCAATAAAGCTTTCCTTAAATGAGCAGTTCTTGTCCATGTAACCTGCTGGTAGTGTATTGGTAACATTATTTCACGCGAATATTGAATTATGAACCACATCCGTTCATTATCAAGTGCGCAACAGTGGCGTTTGCACTCCGACTGGTCATTCGGCAACACGTCTCTCATTCTAGCTTCCGGAGAAACACGGTAGCAGAAAAGAAATAAGAGTTACAAAACCTAGTGGAACAAGTAAACAGGCATTGTGCAGAATGTGGCTTAGATATTAGCATCCAAAATATGAAAACTATGATAATCAGCGGTTGAAAGGAAAGGTCACCAATTAATCATTACGGTAAACGGGGAGATACTAAAACAGGTAACAAGTTTCTCCTATCTTTGACATATAATAAAAGATGATGGCAGAAGTGAAACAAATCAAAAAGAGAATAAGAATGGCCAAAAATGCTTTCAACTGCATGACATCAGTATTAACATCTAGAGAGATTAACAACACATTAAAAATGAGTATTGTCAAATATTACATATATTCAACACCACTGTATGGTGCGGAAGCCTGGACATTCAACAAGCAACTAGAAAGTCGAATGGAGGCTCTGGAGATGTGGACATCCAGAAGAATATGTCGTATTTCATGGAAACAAAAACAATTAAATACAGGCGTACAAGAAAAATTGGGAATGAAAAGAGAGTTGATGAAAAATATTAAAAATAGGCAAAGGAAATATTTCGGCCACGTTAAAAGATATAATATTTTCAATACTCTTATAAAAACCATACTGGAAGGCAAGGCTGAAGGCAAGCGAGCAAGGGGTAGACAGCGATACAAGTGGGAAGATGACATCAAGAGATGGAGAACACTGACAATGTACAGTCAAGGTAAGAGACAGACAATGTTGAAGATCCATTGAGCAAACCTTCATTGTGTAGTCGGCACCTGATTGATTTATTACGTCCGCTGCATAGGCGTTTATGTCATACAAGTCCTGAAAATGGTTGGTTTCTGCCGGAGTAAAACAAAACACGCCAAACAAAAATAAATAAGGACCTCATTGGCGTCTGAGCCATGAAGGGAGTTTACATCTATTAAAGGAAGTTGTACTTTTTCTGCCCACTCGGTACCAAAGTATTATTTCCATGGGGGTTATGTTCCACTGCTCGATTTTCCCTCCTGTCTCAGAAACCAGCGGAGTGTGCAACCGGCATTGAAATTTAAAATCTAAGAAACGGCATACTGTGATAAAAACTCCTCCATGGAGTAAGCACGACAGAGGGCTTCTGATCATCAGAAAAAGTCTCCCTTCCCAGAATGTTTCGGCTCTTTACCTTCATGGCATACTCTGTGGGTAGGGGGGATGCCTACCCGGGCAATGACTGCGGGTGTCTTTCCCGTGCCGTGCGTTTGAGACGTTCGGTCTTGTGCGTTGTTCTTGCGTGGTTCCGTGTTTCATACCGGCGAAATGTCTTCTTCCAAGCCCCCCCCCCCTCCCCTTTTTCATCTCATCCTCCCTTGGGGAGGAGAACTTTGTGCATCCGGTACTTCGTGCCCTCACACAACTCCTTGCACCTGTCGCAACAGGAAGCCAGCGTCTTCCATGGCCATTGCCTCTGTCGCCTCCGCGACGACGCTTGCTATGCGCTGGCTTTCGTCTGCCATGTTCGTATCCCGTTAAAGGCACCGCACTCTGGGAAGCCGGCTCTTTTTCTGGGTTCCTCGACCCCTTCTTGGTATCTGCTGCGAAGCCCGGTCCTCGCAAGATGACTACGACCATGTCATGGAGGCTGGACTTCTGCCGACATTTACTTGACTTGGTGACTGCTACCGGGTGGTGATTGCCCTCACCGAACAGTCCCGTTCTTAGATGCACTGCCCTAGCTCGGAAGGAAGGCTATAGACTCGACACGAGACAGTGCATTTTCTAGATCTTTGTTGAGAGATTTGTTCCGATGTTAGCTGCCACGCAGTTACAGACAAAAACTTAACCATTTAATATAGGAACTCTATGTTCCGGTTGTTACATCGCCAGCACGAGGTCTTTTCGGCTGCCTCGCCCAGTTGTTTCTGTGATTGCGTTCTTGTTTGTCCTTTGATGCCTAACTGTTTTAGCACGTCATACACGGAGTGGGAGATTAGACCTCTTGCGCCTACCTCTACGGCGAATAGCCCGACAGTTTGTCCTTCCTGTCTCAGACCTGCGACCATGTCAATGTATGTCTTCATTTTTGTATGTGTCCTGCACCTCGATTCTTGACGCATATAGAACGATCAGCTCAATCGGCATTAACTGCTTGGCCGACGAGGAGTAAAGTACGTGTCAGGTCGCAATCGAAACTGTTGGATCACTACTAGGTATGGGCCACAGCCCTTCAGGTCAACAGTCAAACCCCCCCCCCCCCCCCACAGTCATCTGCGTTATTGAAAATGGACGGTTAACAGACATAACAGTCTTCCCTGTCACTACGTTGCTGCCCAGCTCTGAAGAAGTAGGGGAGACTGGGGAGAAATGGACCAGCAATTTTGTAGTTTTCAATTTTTGCTCATCACCGGAACAGATTTTATCGAAACATAACAAAACCATGACTAAAATGTTGTACATTCATTTATTTTAAAAGGGGAAAACATTTAGCAATCTATTTCTGTATGTTTCTTTACAAAATGCATTTCAAAAATGTATATGAACATGGGGAGAAATTGACCACCATTGGGGTGAAATGGACCAGCACGTGGGGAGCAATGGACCATAGTGGGGAGAAATTGACCTTTTTTAAAAAGAAGCAGCAACAACTCATCCATATTGCTATAAGAAATAAATAATCATTAAAAGGATATTTGCAGTTTTTTTTTTTTTTTATTATTTTAAGCGACAGTAAAAAAGTTTAATATGATATATTAATCTAATATAAAGTTTTATCGAACATTTACGCCTGCAAGACTTTCTTTGAAGACATAGCCATCTTTGGTCCTAGAAGTGGTTCCAGTGATTGTAGATCTAGTAAGCTGTGCTTTAATACATGTAATTGAGACACTGGCGACATCTTCTACCTTAGGCTTAACAAATTTACCAGCAACCTTCTCACTCTTGCGCAAGAACTCTACCTCAACATCACCATCATCATCAATGTCTCCCCTTACAATTCCTACATAGTAAACACAAGTCTTCTTTGTTCCATATTCACATAGCACACACTGGCCTTCAAAAACCTCACGCACACCAGTCAAGCTAACCGTACACTCCTCATTTTCACCAAATGAAACATCAGAATCTGTGTCATCACAAAACGAAATGTCAGTTTCTGGATCTGAATCAACATCAAGTTCTTTCAGCAGCTGTCTCTTTGCCTTTTTGGGTGGAACTTTTGCTGCCTTTTCTTTCATCACCGCTCTTTCCCTAATTCGATCCATTTCTGGCGTAGAAGTAGCCATCATAGCTTTTCCTCTTTTCCTCATATTATTTGAATCTTTTCGCGGACCAGCTTTTGGTAGTCCTCTGAAAACATGAGGCGAAGTAAAGGAAGAAGTAGCTTTATGTTGAAGACTCCCTGATATTTCCTGCAAGTCATCTACAAGGTTCTCAACATTACACTCTTTCTGATTTTCATGACATTCTTGTGCAGTTTGACCTGTGCTGGTACCACAATGTGGAGATGCTGATCCTGTCTGTTCATTGCTTTCTAAAGTGGCATTTTCACTGTCCTTGCTGATGGGCCTGTTCGTTATTTCTGAAGGCATAAAATCATCTTCTGTAAAAACATCTTCGTTAAAGGGCCAAATACCTGACACTGCAAAGCCTGATTGAATGTTAATGGGAGTTGCCGCTTTAAGAAAAGCGTGGCCTCCTAGATTTGCAACTTGATAGATTGTCAGTGGTGTCCCAACATTTTTCATCATCCATGAATCACACGCATTGTTGTAGACCGACTTCATGGGTCCAAAAACTGAACGGTCCAAGGGCTGAGTTTTAGATGAGGTGTGTGGTGGCAACGTGATCACATGAATGTTGTTTTTCTTGCACAGTTCAAGTGATTCAAATGAAATGTGGGAATCGTGATTGTCCAAGATCAAAATCAAAGGGAAGTCTTTGGAAGGTCTTGAATGCTTAATGAAGTGATTTATAACTTTGACGAAATTAGCACGGGTCATCCAACCTGATTCATTCACAAGGCCAAGGGAACCTTCAGGTGCTCCAGCAAGCATAACATTCTTAAACATTTTTCTGGGAAACACAAAAACTGGAGGGATAATGTGACCCGCAGCTGACACAATGCAACAGATTGTGACCAGTTCTCCTCTTTCTCTGGATGTCACCTGGCCTATTTGCTTCACTCCTCGTGGGGCAATTACTTTTGGCACTTTATATACAGTGGTCAGACCTGACTCATCCAAATTGTAGATTTGAGCTCCACTCACATTTAGTTTTGTAATGGTTTCCTTCACAATGTTGAAGAAGGTGCAAATATTATGTTTGTTGAAAGCTGTAGCTCTAGCCAGAGATGTTACCTCAGGTTGCCTTATGGTCATCTCGGGATTCCGTCGCAAAAATCCACAAAGCCAGTCATTCCCTGCCATCATTTGCTCATCCCAGGTTAAAGGATGTGCAATGTTATTGACTTTCGCCATCTCGTACGCCAAAATACGAACGTTTTTAGTTGTGAGTCCATGGAACAATCTTGCACAATCTTTCAAGTAACTAGCAAAATCAGCTTCTTGCTTAGCTGTGAAAACAAGGCTATGCCTATAATTTGGTACGAGTCTAGTAGGCAGACCATTTCCTTCTCTGTCTTTTGTAAGATTGTTATTGAGGGTAGAGCGAGCAATGCCGTACTCCCTTGCAGCTTTCCTCACTTTCATTCCATTTTTCACAGCATTAACAGCTTCTCTCATACGTTCCTCCGTAACGAGACCCTTGTTGGTGTTTCTGATGTACAATCTTGGCATCTGAAACAAAAGAGTGACATTATTATATAACATTTAGAATGGTAGGCCTATCATTTGCAAAGAAATACTGATCATAGCACGAATGGCGTGCATCTTTAATAAATCACTGAAATCAAATTTGTTAACAGTTTTATTGGTCTAGATTTAGGCCCCAGTATTAAAAAGAATCAATAATGCTGATATTCGAATGCAATCTTCAACACTTTTAATAACAACAGACTGTCTTGTCAATTTCTTCTATGGGGAGAAATGAACCGGTCCATTTCTCCCCCATCAATGTATTAAACTATTCAGCCATAAAGTCTCTTAAATCTAATATTATATGCTATATTTTTTATATGAACTCTTAAATAACAAGTAAATAAAGATATTAACGTAATTACCTTGTCCTGATTCCTGACTATGCGTCTGCTTTACGATGGTGTCTGGAACTGGAAAAAGAAACTTTAGTGCAGAAAATTTTTCAAACTTTGCGTGGGAACGACCTGTGCGGGAAGTCGATGGCAAATGAAAAATTCGGACTATGTTTGATGTGGAAAACAAACTTATTATGGTTTCACTTTCATTGCATCACAGCCAGGGGCCAGAGAGGGGGTGGTCCATTTCTCCCCTATGTCCATTTCTCCCCAGTCTCCCCTAAATCCCCATCGGCCACGCTTTGGTCCCTCAGTTCGCCCGCATTCTGTCCTCATCCACTATAGCTGCTAGCTCAGCAAGAACGTTATTGTGGCCCCATGTGAATCAGCCTGGCAAAGCGTCACTTTACATGCAGACAGTACGTGCTCCGCTGTCTGGACTTTCTCTTCACAAGAGGACAGGACGGGTCGGTGGCTTTACCCCACTTGACCAGGTTGGCAGCTGATGGCAGGACATCGGAAAGGGATCGGACCACGAAACTTAAGCGCAAAGGTGCTCTGCGCTAGACCTTAGTACAGTACTGTAAACAATATAACAATTCGAAGTAAAGTATAGAGCAGCTTTACAAAACACAGCTACGAAAAATAAAGGGCATTACGACGACACACCTTCATCGGGAAACAAACAAGAAAACACATTACATTATATGTTTTTGTCTTTTTATTTTTTGCTTACATGATATAATAACGCTTATCTTGTTTATACTTGTATAAGGCCTTTTTAATATGATTATTATGATATAAACCACTGATATGGCACTGGAGTGACTACATGAAGGCATAATTAAATAATATAATGAGAAAAATGGAAGAAAAATAATAAAATAAAAACGTGTGCTACTTGTCTTAGAAAATAAATGTCATTTTGCGACCATTAGCTCAATAACAAAGAGCCGATCCCATACATGGAACGTTGTCATGCTGAAAGAATTGGAACTTACCTGTAGAACTGCTATTATTAGAAGCGTACCTGGGTGTTTTACCTGCGACAGTCAACAACTCTGGCGAGATTTGGGGACGAGAATTGGGACGGAAGACATGCCGTCTTGGCGTCTATGTGAAGATGAATCCGGAAGACAACAGAGTTTATACTTCTAGTGTCTTCCACACGGAAACCAACTATTTGAGCACAGAAAGGACTTACAGATTTCATTTTAATGTGAAAGATTATAAATAGTAGCTGTGAAATTGCATCGTTGAAATGGGAGATGCGAAGTTAAAGCAAGCGCAATTTTATTTTTGAAAAGTTTGTCTAGCAGTCACAATCTAATCTGACAAGCAAGCTCAAGTTGTCAAACAAACAGAAGCAGCTTGAATGAAAACAGTGCCATAATTTATGGCATAAACAACAATGCCTTTTCGGCATTTTTCTTTCGTTTCGATGTATTGATAGTATTCAAGTATTGTAATCATAACCAATTCAATTGTACGAACATCGTAGCGGAATAAATAGTTTTGACTGTTTTGCGAAAAACTCATCTAGAAAGAAGTCTAAAAATTAGTTATGTTGGCTAGATACAGTACTAGTAGTAGTTTAATTACTAGTTAGATAAGAATAAAGATTGAACTGTTTTTGAATCGTTGTACAATGATGGTAAAAAATAAGATTGGACTTGCTTTTCAACTGTGCACCAAAATAAAACTACGCTAGTTAAGTTAGGCGACAGACACTTAAAGACTTAAGGTGTAGTGTATTATATATTATGTAGCTTCATAAATAGAACAATCACACATCATGATGAAGCAGTGGTATAAAAACGATCCTTTTGCTTTGTTTGCTATTGTATGTTTGGCAGTCATGTTTTGCATGGCTTACCCAGTCTTCAGTCAGATCACACCACCCCCACAAATCCACGATGGTCCAGTTATTGCCAACAATCGCATATACTACCTCAAAACTATCCCAGAAAACTGTGACCCTCCAATCATTGACAAGTTTCTAGGTGGGACAGTCATCACAGACAAACGGGCGTTGATGAAAAAGGACAACCCACACATAATCAAGGGTCTCATTCAAATAGAGCCAAGTGGCTGTCTCTACATTGAGCCTGGAACAGTGCTGAAATTTGCTCCAGGACAGGGTATTATCGTCAATGGAACACTCATTGCCAGGGTAAGAAATATGTGTGCACCTTACATTCTACACAAAACATAATAATTGTCAATGGAACACTCATGGCCAGGGTAAGAAATATGTGTGCACCTTACATTCTACACAAAACATAATAATTGTCAATGGAACATTCATTGCCAGGGTAAGAAATACAAGTGTATCTTATATTCAACACAAAACATTTTAATTGTCAATGGAACACTTATTGCCAAGGTAAGAAATACATGTGTGCTTTATTCGACACAAAACATTTTAAATGTCAACAGATCACTTATTGTCATGGTAAGAAATATGTGTGCACCATATATTTTACACAAAACATAATTGTCAATATAACACTTGTTGCTAGGGTAAGAAATACATGTTTACTTTATATTCTACACAAAACATAGTTATCAATGGAACACTCATTGCCAGGGTAAAAAATACATGTGTAATTTATATTCTACACAAAACATAGTTGTCAATGGAACACTCATTGCCAGGGTAAGAAGTACGTGTGTACCTTATATTCTACACAAAACATTACAATTGTCAATGGAGCACTTATTGCCGGAGTAAGAAATACATGTGTACTTTATATTCTACACAAAACACTTATTTCAAAGGTAAGAAATAGTTGTGTACTCTCCACAAAACATTTGCTCCTGGAAATGTGAATGGAACACTCCTTGCCAGGGTAATATACATTTATAGTCTACACTAAACATTATAATTGTCAACAGAACACTCATGGCCAAAGTAAGACAAACATTTATAGTCTACAGTAAACATTAGCTTCTAGATAATTGTCAGTGGGACTCTCACTATCAAGAGAAGAAATACACGTGTACATCATTTTTCTTCTTCTGCTTGTGCCTATTATCCCTCATTTGGAGATATGTTTGGCATCTTGCAGGGCTGGAGCACAGGAGTGAGTTTGACGGGTGTGTGGTGTGAGGTGATTGGCTCTGTGGCCTGTGAACCGGTAGTGGTAATTATGTGAAGGCATCAAAGTTGAGGAGGATCTGTCAACTCCCAGTCATTTTAAAATATAAGAGTGGGGAAGCGGCTTAAGGGACCACGTCAATGGTCAGAGCATTGTCACACCAGATGGCTGACCAGCCTGTTAAACATGTTTTATATGTACATGTGCCACCCATCGGACGCTGGAATGCCAATTATTCCTCCCCACGATGCTTGACGGCAAAAGTGGAAGATAATAATAACCACTGCACTAGAGAATGATATTTGGTGAAAAGGGTGCATGAGACCAAACAGACATGTTGAGAACCACTGTTCTAGATTAAACATAAACTGGACATCAACATTTACATCATAATTAATCAAATTTCAGTATAACAGAATTTTACTTTACTCTGGCTATTGAGAATTCCTCATGTAAATTAAGAATAAACTTTGAATTGTACATATCTTTAGTCTTCTTCCATACATTTTGTTCTTCTGACCAGTTTTCTTAACTTGTAGATGTAACATATAGCAATTCCTATTTTCAGCGGTTGTAGTATTGTAACATTCACCGGTTCCTGCTTTAGTAGTTGTAGTTTTACAGATCTAGGCTTTTGAATACAGATACATGTGCATATGGTATTTTAAAAATAGCACAAAACAAATGCCTATGTTAGAGACAAAATAAATACACATGCAGGCCTTCAAGAATCACTCCGCTCTGAAAAGAACCACTTCTATCAGTTGTGAAAGATCAGAAGCTTGCCTGGTTTGGAAGTGTGACACATTATGGCACCCTCACCAAGGTAATTCTCCGTTGAACGGTTGAACGCAAAGGAAGAAGAGGAAGGCAGAGAAAATCCTGGAGTTCTGATGACATCAAGACACCTCTACATTCAGGACTATAGTATGAGAAAAAGAAGAAGAAGAAGAAGAATTGTGTAAAAAACACAAAAAAAGTAAGTCCCTTATCAGGAGCTACTCTGGGTATGTGAAGTGCTAGGACCATCACATTTTTGTAGACCTGTTCGCACAGAGGAACAGGACGCCAGTCTTTTCCTTGTGTAGTGAATGGTGAGAGCTGACTTTGAACCCTTGTCCGACCAGGCTCATTGTATTACATTGCTAATCATTACACAAATGTGCTCGCTAGGAGAAGTATTACAGAGCTATAAATTTTAGCTCAGTCTGTAGCATGTAAACTCACTGTAAGTTTCTTGGTTACATCATGAATGATATTCTTTTTTTAAATCTTAGTAGACAGAGCAGCTCAGAGGTTATGGTGTCCTGCTCTGAATCATGCAGATCTATTTCGAGCCATGGCATGGACTATGTGGATTTTTACAAATAAAAATGGAAGGTATACTCTCCTTCACCCGGGATGGTTAACCCAATCAAATACCTGAAGAAGTTGGGTGTGTCGGCCGAAAGGCGCAAATATCGCAGCTCTGCTGTACACAGGCACATTGCAATTACGTCCAAAACAAACATTCTGGACGAATGAAGAAGAAGAAGTATGCTCTCTTTTGATCTATATGATTAGATGTAAAGCTTCTCTGATAAGGGCAAACAACTTGAAGAACCCATGTTCACATTAAAATCCCCCGGCAGTTGGAAATTTAAAAGAGCCAGCCACATAGTCCACTGTCCAGACACAATTTATAAATGAGACAACCAATCCACAAGTGAATATTTATAGCATTTGTGAATCTTGTTAGACTTATGCTCTCTCTTGTTACAGAGTTCTGTGATTCTCCTTGTGTGATCTGTAGGCGGGGATTGGTGCACTTATGGAGATATCCATGTGCCATGAGAGAGATTAAATATCAAAGGCCCAGCTTTTCTAAACTCCTGCCCTACCGGACTTGCATATATTCACTCTATCTGAATTGTTAATTTAACTCACCCTGTTCTGTTTTGTTTTTATTTTAGCTTCTTCAAACCCAAACATATATTTAATGTAATCTTCTTAGCACAGGGGTTAAAAGTAAGAACTGCATAGGATAGAAAGAGATAATCTACAACAGATCATATTTTAACTGTAAATTGAGTATTATATTTTGATACGTCTTTTGTTTTGATGAGTTCATTCCTTTGTTCTTATTTTTCATGTTTTTTTTTAAAAAAGTGTTGATTTCATGATCAGGGAAGTGAGCTACCAGGAGGTCGTATAACCATGACTAAACTGGAGGGTGAGGACCTGAAACGACCTTCCGGAGACTGGCAAGATGATGCTAGATTGGTTATGGGCAATACCACAAGAGATGGCAGACTGGATCTAAAGTACCAAGGCAGATGGCGAGCAGTCTGTACTAACTACAATAAGTAAGTAAAGATTGAATGGTTTATTTGCTTTAGTCCATTTGGTAAAAATAAATAAGTGGAATTTCCTTCAGATTACTGCTGAAATAAAACAACAGTATTGACAATTAGTCTATATAGAACAGATGAAAGCTTCTATAGGCAAATAAGGGGTTATATGCTGAAAATATCAAGGTATGTGAGTTCAAGAACCAACATGATTGCACTTGGGAAATTCCCACACATTCTCTATCCCTTTTTCTTAATAGTCAGTGGTGAGTTCTGATGGTACCAGATTAAACATCTGCCTTCATTTTCCTCTATGAGTCATCCAGACCCACTGCTCACTCTCCCCTAAATCAGTCTCTCCAGACGTGGATCTTCTGTTTTGATGTGTTTTTCACTTAGTCTCAGCGAGGCTTCACTACATCAGCCTTGTCATCATTAGTCTCAGCGAGCCTTCACTACATCAGCCTTGTCATCATTAGTCTCAGCGAGGCTTCACTACATCAGCCTTATTATCATTAGTCTCAGCGAGGCTTCACTACATCAGCCTTATTATCATTAGTCTCAGCGAGCCTTCACTACATCAGCCTTATTATCATTAGTCTCAGCGAGGCTTCACTACATCAGCCTTATTATCATTAGTCTCAGTGAGCCTTCACTACATCAGCCTTATTATCATTAGTCTCAGCGAGGCTTCACTACATCAGCCTTGTCATCATTAGTCTCAGCGAGCCTTCACTACATCAGCCTTGTCATCATTAATCTCAGCAAGCCTTCACTACATCAGCCTTGTTATTATCTAGCTCACTTCCTAAAGGAACGACAGCAGTCAGTCTATCAGCCTGTTCATTTCCTCACACACCTGCATGACCTGGGCACAAAGTCCATGATAGGCTCTTGCCATTTGTCTTGTCGAGCGATGCTAGCCACTTCATACGGAACATGCCAGTTTCTATTTCACGTAGCATGCTGAGTGAGTCTGTTAGAAGGTACATAATGTAGTGAGGACAACATATAGCCAAGAAGATGATAAAAAGACCACTTTGAAGACCCTTAAACTTCAAAGGAAAATAGAAAAAAAAGAAAAATAAAGTAAGCAGACAGTAAAGTGACAATTTATTTTCCGGAATGCGATCGGCGTTGCCAGTAGTGGGTTGTGCTCAATATTTAAATTTCAAATCCCGAAACAACCACATAATCAATTTATTTTCCGTTTTCCGTACGTTAATGTTTCATTGCCAGACTGAAACATATATGTATAAACACATACTTCTGTTTGCTTTGTTGCTTATTAATGAAAGTGAAGTTTGCTTTTTAATATGTAATTTTAGTTTACATGCAGTGAACTCAAGATGAATTAGAGAAACATTGATCCATCAGAGTAAAGGACTCTGTTCAATACCTTGAGGTGTATTAGGTATATGGTGCTAGCCCCATATTTGTATAGACCAGTTGGCACTCGATGGCTGATGGGTCAGTATCATGTCAGCTGACTTTAATTCCAATGAAATTTCCCGGTGCCCATTTTAGGCTTGGTCGACCTGGGAGCCTAGGTCAGTTTTTTTTTAAAATCAGCCTTGGTTGGTATTCGAACACATTGCCAGCAGGCAAGCATGCTAGCCTGTGGCTACCGTAGTTTTATAGGAAGCTGGAAAGCCAGTATTTGGAGCAGATATTTCTAAGTATTCATGATGAGAGACTAGTATTCATGGCCAGCAAATTTTACCATACATTTTTTGTTTTGTTTTGTCGTAATGGTAACTTTAAATAATCTCCTCATCATCATCAATATAGTAAAAATGAAACATGGACATAACAAATGCTTAACTGATTGCCTGCCAAATAGAAATTGGGTCCTGACAAAACAGAAATTCATGGCAGAAAATGGAAAGTAGGGGTGTGTCACAATAATGTTGTGAAAATGGTTAAAATGGTAGCAGATATATTGTATTATATATCAAATTAAAGAGGATTGCACAAGGAACATGACAGTGTTAATAATTAATTGATAGGTTACAAATATTATGACAATGATGAGAGGTCATCAAATGAAGCATAGGCTCTCAGCAATAACAATTGAAAACACCTTGCCTCTCTAGCTGGCTTGATATTTTCCTGGCACTTTCAAATTCAATAACAATTGAAATTAAAGTGGTAAAAATTATGAAAACAATTCACTTACCAAGGTGTTATTTTCTATCCGCTGCAGCTAATCCGGTTAAATTTAGTGAATAATGTTACACATACCACTTGTGTTCAAGAATAATTATCCAGTATCCATGCACTTCAACAGTCCTGACCACTGTGGCGTGGCAGCACACAGGTCACGGCGATCAAATAGTGTGCATCCCATGAATGGGATCGTCAAACATTGGAAAACCGTCTCATCTTCCAGTTGGGTACACTCTCCCATCACGGCCTCAATGTCCAACACAGTTTCATTTAACTTAAAAAAACCACCCTCTCCCACCCCTCCCCCAGTTGTATAGTCCACTAAAAGATAATTGCATGTTCTTTGCAGGACATTGTATAGTCTGCCCCAGCATTATTTCTGCTGTTTGGGATTTCTTGAAGGTTTGCGTTCAGAGGTTTGCAATCGTTTTCCGAGCGACCGCTACTCATGCCCCTCTGTGAGGTCCAATGCAATGAAATCTTCCGCCACTGTGTTTCGAGCGCACAAAGAGAAATTGCCAATTGCGAAGTGCATCCGTGGCATCTTCGCCTATCCTATTTTTAACTTTTGCCCACATGGGCGCCTCTCCACCATACCCTCTTCCCGCCGAGTTGTTTAGCCAATAGCTGAGCTTCTGACGTTTTGACCTTTGACCCGTTGACCATACATCCGGCCCATACAATCCACTTATAGCTGTCGAACTCGTGTCAGTCGTTAGTCACTCCAAGCTAGGACACAGATTCAGATAAGTACCCTTAATATTATTGTCATGTAGTGTGTTTCATGTAGTTTTGTGTTGGTTTGTGTTTGTCTGTTCTGTGCTGACGAAGGCTTGGGCCGCAATGTCCAATTTGTTTCTTATAATCGTGTTTTAGTAAAGCTCACAATCTACTTCTTGTTTTTTTTGGTGATTCATTCATCACTTGTGTTCAAGAATATCACAAGAACAGCTCCATAACACCAATAAAAGTCAATTAAAACATAATATTCTGAAGCACATAATTTTCACACAAAATGGAAATGTCCGGAGCACACCAGGCAGATTGTACTGAGAAACAACATAAACACTATTTTATATTTAGTTATAATTATTATTCTTTTTAAATTTAATTATTTATTAAATATTTTTAATTAATATAATTATAATATTAATAATTATATATTAATTAATTATTTTTAAATACTCCTATATATTGTGACATATTATGGCGAACTTTCGCTACTTTTAGTGCACGTTTCCCTATCCACACGTGCAAAACTTTAGACTCACTACTAATAGTACTATCAGAATCTTTGATCAAATCGGAATCACTATCGTCTAAAACCGTTTAAAACAACAATCTTGCTTGATTTGATGTAAGTCTACGAGGCCGCAAAGTCAGTTGCTATTTGTAAACAAACTCAAAACAACGCTAATAAACACTCGATTTCAACTTTTACACATGGTTTTGGGCTATCCCGCACACACGGAATAAAATGACATCTATCTGATTCTATAGTTTCAGTTAACCGAACATTAAAAAGTGCCAAAACTAAAAGATGTGGAACAATTTATGCACTGCATATGACGGGCCAATACAGTGGTTTTTGGGTATGAAATTCGCAATCAGTTAAATTGTAGCAAAGAGAGAATAACTTCTGCACCAAATGTGGGACAACCCTCATGCTCTTTAAGAGTTAATGCATACAAATGTTAAAAATATAATTTATTCGTTATTTTATTGTTATTCACATATTTTATGCATCAGAAGAAGATTTAAAACTTCTTAGCTACTTAAAAGAAATAATAATTCTCTATGTCAGCTTTACAGAAATTGATGCCAACGTGACATGCCGCCATTTAGGATTTCTAAAAGGCAACTTTACATATCATTCATTTGCTCGGAACTTGACAGACTACATCTTGTGGGAAAAACCTGACTGCCGAGGAGCCGAAAATAATCTGTTTGACTGCCCAGGGGCAAACACCATAAGGATTGGTCGTCATATCTGTGGTATGAATAAATATTTTCAGTTTATATTCAGATGATCTTTTTCTTGTAGCTCTGAGTAATATGTAGCAAATTTTCAGTGGCACACTAAAAGCATTTAATAATCGGAAATGTAACTGCCAAGCAACAAGTGATAGCAAATGATAGGTGGTCTTCGAATGTGTTAGTAGAAGGCATATGTCCCATTATGGTATAAAAGACAGCAGAATCAGAACTGATTATTTGGTTGTTTCGGGATTTGAAATTTAAATATTGAGCATAACCCACTACTGGCAACGCTGATCGTATTCCGGTATGAACCTAAGGTCCATCCACGTCAATATGGAAGCACTATACTCGAGTTTCGCTCCCATTTGAGCTTGTCAGTAGTGCATATCCTTAACCGGATCCGGAAACAAGCCCCAGATCACCGGCGTGTGAAAGTAGTGGGTTATGCTCAATATTTAAGAATCGGAACTGTCAATGAAATCCAACCATTCCATTGTAATTGTAGTAGTATTTAAAAGACTTTCACATTTCACTTGATGAGTAAATACTTATTATTATTCTTCCTTTGTTGTACATTCACATCCTTAAAATCTGTTCCCTCTATCATGGAGCTCAACATAGTTCTGACCACAAGGATCCGTACTGAATATTAAACTCTATGCTATAAAGTGAAATCACAATGGACACTACATTTTATCTAGAAAATAGATTGAAGCTAGAAACCATGAAACATTGAAGAAGAAAAATATTCAAATTCTGCCCTAGGAGGTAGCAGAGAATATTATTTTGTAGTCTAAAATATTTGACATAAATACTTATACACTCTCTTGTTTTTGTTTGCCTGTTATCCTCAAATGAAGCATAGGCTCTCAGCAGCCTTATGCCAAGCTCAACTTAGCTCTCTTGTTTCCATTTCTGCTCCATATTGCTCATCACTGTCTGTTTCTTCTCTATTTTTTTTGCATATCCTGTTTACAGGACATCACTGTCAACACCAGCATTTTACTGCTGTTGTTGATTTCTTGGCAAGTTTACGTTCAGTAGTTTGCCATTGCTTTATGAACGACCGGCTCCCTTAAACCTAGCGCAGTGCGGCCTGCTCTGTTTTGTTTTACCAAGGTTAAAAAGGGAAGCAAAGAACAGTAACTATGTGTTAATCCAAGTAGTGTGCTGTAGATGTCATAAAAAGGGAAGTGTAGGGGTAGCTACCTCATTCCACAGAAAGCCTTAGCTGCAAAATCCCAAATCTTTACTTCATTTGCCTGACCAAAAAAGCATGACATCCAATTAGAAGTCCAAAACAGCAGAAGACGTATTTTACCACCACATGGAGATGAGAGGCTGTGGTAGCAACATAGTTAGTGTGCTTGTTTATAAACCCTGTGATCCTTATTTAATCCTAGGTACGTTCCATCAGTATAACAGTATTAGAAGCCCATGGCATCCATCAATATAACAGTAATAGGATGGTAGTCCATGTGGCAACATACAGATGTGAGATATGGACTATTTCAGTCGCAAAAGAAAAATGCTGGAGCATTTGAATTAAAATTCCATAGAAAAGTTTTTAGATTACCAAGGGCCAGTTATAAGAAAAATACTGGCATCCTGCAAGATCTGAACTTAGAAGAAAACTGGCTTATAAACAGCATCATGTCATGGAAACTGAAATACTTTGGCCATATTAAATGCCACTTTGGCCTGGAATAAACAGTAATGGAACACATGGCTCCAGGAAGAAGAGGCAAGGTTGGCCAGCACAAAGATGAACACAGGATATTGCAGAAACCTTGGACTTGAAGGTGCATGAGGCCAAAGAACTGGCAAGGGATTGAGAAACTTGTTTCCAGTCAGCCATGATGGGAGTGATGTTCTACAAAGGATCTGCTACATGATGATAAGTCTGCTGTGAAAGTATCTGCCATGTTATTGGTTGATTGTGCTATGATGTCACTGCAGCAAAGGTTTCAATGCCTGAGTGAAAACCTTCATAGACGTCATGGGCAAAAACTGCTGCATAGGTCCAGGTTTCTCTTTTTGGATGGTACCCTCCCAGGATAGGTGGGAAAACACCTTGCCTCTCTAGCTGGCTTGATATTTTCCTGGCAATTAACTTCTCCAGCAGCTTGCCTATTGTATTCTGCATGGTTATTACTTGATATCTCTGAATTTTTGTGTGGTCTTTGGCAAGGGAATCAAATAGCTGTGTAACCACTCCTCCTTTATGTTAGCGCTGCCTATACTGTTATTGTAAATGTCTGTTGGTTTCTCTAGCTCGTAGTCGGTACACCTATTGATGTCATCATATCTTATGCCATCTGGCCCTGGAGCGCTGTTTTTTTTTATCGTCGAAGCACAGCCTAGATTTATTTCACTGTCACTATGTCTTCATCTGAAATGTTCTGGGACTTGCATCTGTCTGAGGTTACGTCCATGGCAAGATTGCAGCGATTGATCTTGAGGATGTGTACATCAGAGTACCATTGGATTCCTTAATGCTTCAGCTTCTTGAACTCAAGATAAGTCCTTTCCTCCTTAGTTGGATCTCCGCAGCCCTCTTCCAACGGAAAGTAGTTTTCAGATGTGGCAGTTGGACTTCAAAACCAACAACAATATATCCTGGCCTCCCACAGGGATCACCATTATCTCCGGTGCTGTTCAACGCCTACACTATGAGAATCACCAGCGAGC
Organism: Cepaea hortensis; assembly: GCA_963921405.1. Lineage (NCBI taxonomy): Eukaryota > Metazoa > Mollusca > Gastropoda > Stylommatophora > Helicidae > Cepaea > Cepaea hortensis. Next base: position 168,393,982 of record OY992876.1, on the reverse strand, counting down.
AGATACTGGATCGGGGAGGACACTGTCATATGCCGATGATGTTTTAGTGTATCGTCAGGGTAAGGATAGAAATCAGGTTGCTGTGGAACTACAAACTGAACTCAATTGCATAAGTGCTTGGTGTGTTGAAGCTGAGGCTGGTCAACCAACAAAGGCAACAGTGACATGGTTCTCTTTGAATAACCATATTGTCAACACTCCAACACCAACGGTAAATCTGTGTTCAGAGACTGGAAAGAGTGCAGGCAATGAATTACCTGGGGATACGTTTTGATCGAAGCCTTGCTTATAATGAGCACATAGACCAGGTGATAACAAAGGCCAAGCGGGTTTTGGCTGCGATGCGGGTGATGGCGGCAGCAAACTGAGCAGTGCCATCTATGTCTCCTATACGAGGGGCTGGTCATGTCTGTTTTTGAGTATGCGATGATGATCCTGACTCTCAGCCGTAAGCAGATAGAAAGGATGGAAAGGATACAGAATGAAGCCATGTGCATTATTCTTGGATGTACAAGAGATACAGTATGCAGGGCGATGCGCTACCTTCTTGATTTTCCAACCATTGAAGACAGAATACACATTTGCAGAGCACGTGCCTACCTCAGAGTTAACGCAAACACACAACATTCACTGCATAGTGAAATTAGGAAGGTGAAGGGCAGCAGGTTAAAAAGAGGAAGGTCGTGGATGGGTCAAGCCGAAGACATTCTTCAACAGGTATGTGCACTTGAGGACTTAGAACCTGGCGAGGAGTGGGTACAAGTGCCAACAGATTTCTGTACGTCCTTTTCTGTTTGCATCCAACTAGACAGAAAATGCAGACAAGAAAATCCAGCTGCTGTGGAGGCGGAATTACAAACGTTGATTTTTGAGAATTCGTTAGACGGTGATGCTGTCATCTACACAGATGGGTTGGTCGTCTGACATGTGAGAAGCTCATGGGCCTTTACGGCTCAGGGTGGAGGGAGAATTGTGAAGGAGGACTCTGGTGCTTTTGTTGAGACCACAAGTAGCCTGACTATGGAAGTCATGGCAGTAAGTAAAGCAATAACTTTGCTCGAGACACAGACATTCACTAGGGCATGTTTCCTTAGCGACTCAATGAGCATACTCAAGAGGATAGAGATGGGGTTGATCCGAAGAGAATGGTAGCTGTCTCTGGAGTGGTCTCGGCTGGCAAAGATTAGTTACATCTTCATGCCAGGGAATGCAGGAGTACAAGGAAATGAGCGGGCTGACAAGCTCGCAGGTAAGGCTGTGGAGGGCTGATGCGCCATGGACCAGGCTGACATTCTGAATGCTCTACAAGAAGTAAGACTTTTGCGAGAACCAAGTGATGACTGTGAATCTACAACCATGGTCAGACTACAAGAACAGTAAATTAAAAAAGGTGTGGCCAAACAGGAACACAACGCAGGAAGCCAAAGAAGATTGATAAACCAACACAGAACTGATGTCGTTAGCCGCTACACACTGCAGGATTTGCTAAGGAGGGGATCCGAGCACTTATGGACTGAATGGTTCGATGTGCAATGAGGATGATCTGTCGACTAACTAACTAATTAACTAGCTATGATGTCATTGTTAGGTTTGTTACTTCCTTTTGGGCATTGGGTTGGAGTATGCTGACAATGAAATAGCTAAAATCTGTGAAGGAAACATGACCAACATAGACCTAATCCAAGCCATCCCATACTGGATGTGCTAAATTATGACCTTTATTCATTCATCATGTGCCATGCCGATTAACATGGGCGGTTATGTTTCCCCATCTCACATGATAACCAGAGTCGTGGATCAGCCATGCCACGTGGCCAAGACACCCAGATATTTACTTCTCTGCTTTCCCCATGTTCTTTTCCCCTCAGTCTTGCCATTGATCACCAAGTTCTCCAATTTATTTCTTCTCATAAGAGAAAGGCCAGAGAGAAGATAGGTGCAAGATGTGGCGGATGATCTCCAGATGGGTGTATCGGACGCAGGTTATCTTATTTGTGACCGAGAAGTTTTCCGGAAGGTTGTTATGGGACTTCACGGTTCTGCAAAGGACATGCTACTAAATGAATGAATGACCTCCCAAGCAGTTATTACATTTCAACTCTTTCTCTGGTGGCTGCCTTATGAGATAATGTGTGTGCGGGCTGCTTGTAGTTTGTTCAAAAGTTAAAAAGGGGAAAGTGTTAATTATAACATCTTGCTAAGATCTAAGAAAAGCATGTGATGTAAGTATAATCAATGAATGTATTGTGAGTTGTATGGTACTGAATATGTTTGAGCATTTTCATTGTCACTCATCAGATGGTCAAGAGGTTGTTGGGTTTCATTGTGAGGGTCTCAGACCAGGACTTGCTCTGGATCATTGGAGAGGAATTGACTTCTTCAACTCGGCAACAGAAACCAGATTTCAGGTACCAACAGTTTACATTGAGTATTTCTTTCAAAGTATTTCCATGACAGAGGAGTAGCCATCCTACTTTAGTATACAGTCCTTCTTTCAGAGAAATGTTTGTGCTAATTGTATTTCTTCAGTTCATGACATTGACCATTCTTGTTAGTCTTTAAAAATGATGTACTTTTCTTTATCTGTGTCACACCTTTCATTGGATGTCACTGTGTAGCCTAGATACTTAAAATGACTTGTTTGATTTTTACGCCCTTACTCCATATATGTTACCTTTGTCAATCCAGGTTTAAAAAAACGTTAGTTGCATATCTTTTTCAGGACATAGCAGTCAACCTGATTCCTGGGTAGGTTTACTTTCAGTAGTTTGCCATTGTTTTCTGAATGGCCAGCACCCATACCATTTCATAAAAGAGCAGCGCAAGGCGGTCTGCTTCCAAATCGCAATTAGCCGTGTTTTGAATGCGGTGAGCGGGATTTTGAACTGCGCCTGTAACCCCTTCGCCATAGAGCCGAGGTAAGGAAAAGAGCTATATAGAGCCAATCCCGATATACGGAAGCAAATCAAGAACAATTGGCAGGCAAATGAGGAATTATGTGAAAGCTACAGAGATATGATTTTATAGAAGACTGCTGAGGACGGATAAAATGGACAATGAAGATATCTTACAGGAAGTTAACTCACAAAGTGAGTTGGTTACTAGCATCTGAAGAAGACAGTCCACAATTTTTGGGCTTGTCATGAGAAGAGGAAATGTGATGTATGTCATCACAACGGGAAAGTTGGAGGAAAGGCGAGGCAGGGGCAGAGCAAGAGAGATGTACAGTCTGACATCATGGCATGGAGAACATTAGTATCAGAAATAATTGGCAGTTTTTTTTGGGTTAAAGTTGCATATCAATTACAGGACGTTGCAGTCAACACCAGCATTTTGCTGCCGTTGTTGATGTCTTGGCAAGTTTCTACATTCAGTAGTTTGCCACTGCTTTCTAAACAACCGGCTACCATACCAGCATGTTAAAACCAGCGCAACACGGTTTGTTGCCAAATCGGTCGCCACTGTGTTTCGAATGCGGGTAAGCAGCATTACGAATCACATTCGCATTGCCATCACCACGGAGACTGGCAGTAACACGAGCAAATGCCGTGAAAAGAAATGATCACCACCGCCAGATGGCATGGACTGTAAAAATAAACTACATACAGTGCATATTGTAATGTGTGTTTCTTGGAAACTGCACATTTTCAGTTCTGCTAATATTTTGTGCTAATCCAAAGAAGGCGGTGGAGAGATAATACATGTACAGACCTACAAGCACTTGGAATCAACGACTGGCAAGAGAAGGTCCACCAGAGAGACGAATGGAGACGGATTGTATTTGCAGCAAAGAACCTCAATGGCTCGGAACGCTGAAGAAGAAGAATCCCTTCTTGCTCTAATTCACTGCCGTATATAGAATGGTTTGTGGATTACTTTCATACTGCTGTTAAAACTATATCATCCACATATCTCAGAATATGTATATTTTGTCCTGTGACTTTAATTTCTTCAAGATATTTTCTATATTTCTTAGTACTGTCTTGTTGTCCATGTTGAAAAGATCAGGCAATCAAACACATCCTTGTCATCTCCTCTCTTAATTGCTCTGAATTCACGGACCATATGTGATAGCAGATTATTGCTTCCAATATATGTTCCTTATCAATCTAGTTTATATGTACATAAACGCATGCACAAGCACACACACACATAATTTTTTTACAGTTTTAATAAGTATGTGTCAAATTTTCACAATAGATTAATCAATCAATCTTGGCAGCAGACATTTCTAAGGTGATTTGGAAATCAGTACTTGCCATTTATTATAAGAATGAGTGTCTTTCAGGGTTCTTAATGTGTTTGTTCTATGTCTACCATGGTCTATCCATATCCTAAACTACAAATTTCAAAGTAAAACTGTTTAATTTATATTCCTTCCTTATAGATCCCAGACAACTATAAAGTTTACATGAATGAATCTTTATCCTTTTTGGAGTACCTGGATATTAGTTACACTGGCTTAGACATGTACCACGGTCGAACATCAGAACCAGACATCTTCTATCAGAAGGCAGCTATTAGTGCCAGTTTGTATGTGCCCATGATGAATAATGTTACCATTAAATATGGTGCATATGATGCGCTTAACCTCACAGAGGTAACAGGACCTATTCATATTGCAAATTCTACAATTTCATACAACAGAGGTGAGCTTAAATTAATCTACTTACATTTCATGCCATTATAATATTTATATTTACAATAAGAAAAGGGTTTTAAAAATGCCTTTAAATATGTAATATTTGTAACATGTTTCTTGTCTTATACATCTCTACTTATTTAGATTGTTGTGATTACATTTTTCTTCTTTCTTGCATCTCATGCTCTGTATATTCTGTCTGATGATCAATCTTGGCATAACATCGCTCACATCACAGATAACTCTCAATCCTTCAAGAATTCACCTGTCTCATGATTTTCAAAAGCAAGGTGTCTTTAATGTCCTGTATACCTACCGTGTTTTCCAGGAACCATACCTTCCATTAGTGTTATTTCTAAATCCAAATAATTGATGTGGCCGAAGTATACATTATACAATGTCAGATTACAGACTGTTATATTTGTATGGAAAAGTCTGGCCTACAATAATCACAGTGAAATAACATAATGTCTGTATATAAATACAAGTCAATAGTTTAAGTGTTTGGGTACTTAATTAACAGCAGATGAAAGATGTATTGAGGAACGAACGAACGAACAAACTTTATTTTCAAAGGGTTAAGAATTGGGCACCCAGGCCTGTCTGACATTCTGCCCTTCTTATATCTTTCCTCTCATGTTATTTCATTCATACATCACTTATGCAGCTAATCTTAGACAACAACAGAACAGTATACACGGGTAAGTTAATAAGTAAGTTACAAATGGCTGTAGAAAAATAACTATAAGGGGCGTTAATTTGAGATCCGTTCGTGCCGCACTGCGTGTAATTGCGTACGTTGTACATGATCATGTCATAGTCATGTGATAAGTACTGACCAATGAGTAAAAGAGCGTGTGCTTATCATTCCATGATGCATAGGTTCTGTTTCTGATCATTGAGAAAATGGCCAGGTTGATCACAAATCCGTCATAAGAAGCTCAAAGAGCGGTGATTCAGTTTCTTTCATTTGAAGGATGTCGACCAGTGGACATTCATTGGAGAATGCAGGCAGCGTATGGTAACAAATGTGTGTCGAAGGCAACAGTGACAGATTGTGTACGAATGTTTCAGAAAGGACGTCAGTTCGTGACAGATCTTCGACGGCCGGGTCAAGCGCATATTGTTGCAACAGAAGAAACCATTGCCAAAATTGATTCAGCGGTACAGATGAACTGTTGTCAAAGCATACATTCGCTAGCTAAAGAATTTTATATGTCATTTGGGACAATTCAAAAGGTCTTTCGTAAGAAACTGCAATATCGGAAGGTGTGTTCACAGTGGGTACCACGGATCACCAAAAAGACAAACGCATGGGATGGTGTTTGAACCACTTGCTGCATTACAGAATGGAGGGCGGTGCATTTCTCTTCCGCATAGTGGCAGGCGATGAATCATGGTGTCACCACTTTGAGCCGAGCAGCAAAAGAGAGAGCATGCAATGGAAGCATACTGGATCACCAAAAGCCAAAATATTCAAGTTACAGGTTTCCGCAGGTAAGGTTATGCTGAGCGCATTTTTTGACCATGAAGGGCTATTGTTGGCCAAATTTAAAGAAACTGGTGTCCACATCAACTCTACCCACTACTTGCAAACACTATACAAGCTGCAAAAAGCCATCAAGAATAAATGACCCGGCGTGCTTTCTCGCGGTGTGATTTTGTTGCATGAAAATGCTCGTCTGCATGTCGCAAAGATTGTGCAGGAAGCATTAGCAAGGAAGAAGTGGGAAATGCTGCAACATCCAGCCTATAGTCCTGATTTGTCACCACGTGATTTTCATATGTTCAGACCTCTAAAAAAAGCTCTCAAGGGGCAACGATTTCACACAGATGCAGACGTAATGATTGCGGCAAACACTTGTTTCAGTGAGCAACCACAATCGTTTTTTTTGCAGACGGCATTCGCCACCTACCTAAGCAATGGGATGCTTGCCTGAATGCCTACGGCGACTTCTTTTGACCAACCCATGGTGCATAATTCATTCAAAATGAATGCTTTGTTTAATTCTACCACACCTGTTAATGTTTCTTTCATGTTTTTGTAATAAAGCCTTTGGAACGGGTTTCAAATGAACGTCCCTAATAAATATGATAACAACTTGAAACCAGTTTATTTTTATACATACATTGTCCCTTTATTTCTCAACATAATTTCCACCAATATTGATGCACTTATCCCGTCATTTTATCAGTCCTCCCAAATTAGCTGCATAGAACTGTGTGCTCTGTTTTCTAAACCACGTTTTCACTTCACATTCAACTTTGGCTTCACTCGCGAAATGTCTCCCGCCAAGGTGGGTTTTCAGTGGACTTAGCCCCTTATGATTTCCCGTAAAGTGGTCCATAGCTGGGTAGAAAACGTTATGAGGGCGAGTCAATAAGTAAGTCACGCAATTCTATGGGATGGCAGGTAAATGAAAACAAAGCACGCAATTCTATGCAACCGTTTGGAAGGACTGATAAAACAATGGGATAAATGCATCAGTGTTGGTGGAAATTATGTTGAGAAATAAAGGGACAATGTATGTATAAAAATAAACTGGTTTCAAGTTGTTATCAAAGTTAGTTATTTTTCTACAGCCATTTGTGACTTACTTATTAACTTACCCTCGTACATTAAAACGCATGGAAAATAATCAATAGTACATGATTCACTAAAGTAATTTTTAACATGGCTGTTATAAATGCCTAAGGTAGGTGTAATGCATTATTTAAATGGAAATGTTTATTATACTAGTTATCGTTTGAGATATTTTTTGTTTATATATATATATGTGTGTGTATATATATATATATATATATATGTATATATATATATATATATATATATATATATATATATATATATATATATATATATATATATATATATATATATATATATATACACACGTGTGCATGTATATATATACTAGCTGACCCGGCCCGGCTTCGCCCAGACCCTGGTGGGGAGCATCTCATTTAATTCATATAAGTAGTCATATAAGTTCTCGTTCCCGACTATCTATCTGTCTGTCTGTCTGTCTGTCTGTCTGACCCAGCCCGGCTTCGCCCAGACCCTGATGGGGAGCATCTCATTTAATTCATATAAGTAGTCATATAAGTTCCCGTTCCCGACTATCTATCTGTCTGTCTGTCTGATCCGGCCCGGCTTCGCCCAGCCCCTGGTGGGGAGCATCTAATTTAATTCATATAAGTAGTCATATAAGCTCCCGTTCCCGTTCCCGACTATCTACTGTCTGTCTGTCTGTCTATTATTAGAAAGAGCACTTGAAAGATCTTTACATCTTCCCCCAACAATTAACTTGGGTAAATAGAGCGTCTTATTTAATTCATATTCGGCCCCTGCTCCCGTTCCCATTCCCAAAAAAGACGACCCGGCCCGGCTTCGCCCAGTCCCTGGTGGGGAGCATATCATTTAATTCATATTCGGCGGAGGGAGGAGGAGGGAGAAGGAGGAAGGAGGAGGGAAGCGCGAGGAGGAGGGAGGAGGAGAAGGGAGAGGGAGGAGGATGAGGTAGGAGGTGGAGGAAGAGGTTGGTGGAGGAGGGAGGGAGGAGGAGGAGGAGAGCGAGGAGGGAGGATGGAGGAAGAGGGTAGGAGGGGGAGGAGGATTATAACGCATATGCCTGTAGATAACTGCAACGAAAAGGTCCACCTATTTGAGAAATATGCAACAATTTTACATATATAGCAATTCTATTAGAATTTATGTCCCCTCGCTATATATACATTATAATGTAAATTAAATATTAAATAATAATAAGAAAATATGTTTGTACACTAAAAAAACTATGACAGTTGGCAGCACGGGAATGATTAGAAGACGTGTAGAAAATTTTATCTCAATCGGATGGACCGTTCGTGAACGCATAAAGGACATACATTCATACATACAGACAGACGGAGATTCTCTTTTATATATATATATATATATATATATATATATATATATATATATATATATATATACACACACATACACATGGGTGCGCGCATGTGCACGAGGGAAAGTAAATAAGTAAGTCACAAATGGCTTTAGAAAAATAACTAAATATGATAACAACTTGAAACCAGTTTATTTTTATGCATACATTGTCCCTTTATTTCTCAACATAATTTCCACCAACATTGATGCACTTATCCCATCGTTTTATCAAACCGGCTGCATACAACTGCATGATCTGTTTTCTAAACCACGTTTTCACTTCACATTCAACTTCGGTGCCATTCGCGTCCTTGAGAAAAATTTTCTACCCAGCTATGCACCGATATATATATATATATATATATATATATATATATATATATATATATATATATATATATATATATATATATATGTGTGTGTGTGTGTGTGTGTGGGGGGGGGGTGTTTAAAAAAAATATGAAGCCAGATATTATTTAGGAATGAATGAGTGGGTGAGGAGAAAGAAAGCATGTGATTATCCCAGTAAATAGTTAGGAAATCGATGCGGACATGTGAATGAAAGAGAAAGAGATTATCCTACAATTTAAAAAAAAAATGAGACAATTAGGTACCACCATGGTAGTGATGATGATGTTATCCCTTTAAGTGCGAGTCCCTCGCCTCTCTGACAGTATGCCAAGTAAAAGAGAAAGAAAACGATAAATGATGTTTCAGTCCTATATTTTTCAAACTTGAATTTGCAGGTTATGGGATGTTTATCCAATCAACTATTGGCCGGTGCCTAATTAACATGACTGAAGTTGATCACAACTGGGGAGATGGCATCAAATTTTACCTCAGCAACCTTACAATATTTGATTTCCGCCGCAGATTTTTGCCATCCAAGTCATTTTGTGTGCAGGCTCAAACATCTGATGCCACCTACCCATTTTATCAACATATGGATCTGGTACAAGTCAACGGTAATGAACGCTCTATGGTATCAGTTGGAGGAACATGTCAGAAGGTAATGGTTGTGTCTCAGATTTGTTTCGTTATTGTCTCAGATTTGTTTTGTTATGGTTTATCTCCATCAAGAACAGTGATCATCTCATAATATTTAGAATGTGAGTAGGACACAAAAGACTGAAATAAGATCTTTCTCCCTAGTTTTCTTCCTCTTCTTCATTGCTCCTCTAACAAGGGGAGTGTGTCACACGTTTATGTACCTCAGAGATTAGTGTGTCTGATTTCAGCATCCATTTTGTGTCATTTTTGCTTCTTTTAGACAGAATGCATCCAAGGAGCACTAGCTCTATCTACTCTTGGGTAGATTCTGTCCTAACAATATTACCAGGGACAGTAGCCATACAGCCTACTCTTTGTAGTTTTAAACTGCTCTGGAATTTTTTATCATGCACAACGTGCACACTGGACCTTCTGTTTTTCCACCCTTATCCGAGAAGGCTAATCATCTGATTTCACTACCCTAGAGATCATGGGAGACGTGTGATATTATTAGACACCAAAGGTTCTTTTACAAATTCCCAGCCCTAAGTTTGGATTCAGAACTGGTACCTTCTGAGGTTAGGGCAGACACTGTAATCTCTCAGCCAAGTCTCCCTCCATATATATATATCACAAGTTAAAGATTGGTTCTCACGTGATCTATATCACAAGTTAAAGATTGGTTCTCACGTGATCTATATCACAAGTTAAAGATTGGTTCTCACGTGATCTATATCACAAGTTAAAGATTGGTTCTCACGTGATCTATATCACAAGTTAAAGATTGGTTCTCACGTGATCTATATCACAAGTTAAAGATTGGTTCTCACGTGATCTATATCACAAGTTAAAGATTGGTTCTCACGTGATCTATATCACAAGTTAAAGATTGGTTCTCACGTGATCTATATCACAAGTTAAAGATTGGTTCTCACGTGATCTATATCACAAGTTATAAGATTGGTTCTCACGTGATCACCAGTCTTGAATCAGGTCTGTGTTCTTTTCATTGAAGAACGAATGTTTCATGTCCTTTGCAGGAAGTTGAGATCAACCCCAACTCCATGTTGATTTACTAGGTAATTTTAGTCAGTTGTTTGCCATTGCTTTCTGAATGAGAAGCCAGCATTTAAGTCCAACTGACCGGTGTAGCTAATGATCCCTCTACCTCTCCATCAGTGCATCAGCCGATTTTAAACTTCCTTTTAAGATATGTATTACCACCCCTACTTACGACCCCAACTCTTTTATGTTTAAGCCTATTAATAGTTACAGCTGTTTTATGTAAATATTAATTAATACATTCAAATAGTTAATACATTTAAATATCATGGAGCAATCAAACATCAGATGGAAGATATGTGACATAGATTAAAGGCATAACAGGCCAAGTAAAAGCTGAATTTTAGATAATGAAAAGTATCTTATGCAATAAGTCACTAACATTGAATGTCAGAAAGAGAGTGCTGAAATATTATATAGAACCTGTTTAACTATGTGGCAGTGAATCATTGAACATGAGCGAACAAATTAGGAAGAGCTTGGAGGCAATGGCGATGTGTTTTCTAAGACGAATGTTGCGAATACCTTAGACTGCCAGAGTAACTAACATGATTGTCTGAAAAAAGTGAATCATGTAGAACAGTACATACATATATAGGAAAGGAACAAATAGCATTCTTTAGTCATATAATGAGAAAGGCATTGGAAATCATAATGATGACTGGAAAGGTTAACAGTTCAAGAGGCAGACTGAGTGAAATGATGCTGAATTGATTGGGGCAGTGGCTTGGAGGAATATCAGCAGTGGAATTGATCCAAACACCATTTACTGATATCTGTGTTGAGTTGAGTTAAGAACTGACATCACTGCACTTAGGGCATTCTAATAAGTGCTCAGGCCTCATCTTCAACAGTCAGCGAATAGTTCCAATACTAATGGTGCCCGCTGCAATCTGATTGTATATGATATCTGTGGAGATGAATTATCACACATGCTACTTTGCAGTTACACAAGATGATGATGAACTAGTAGCTATTCTGTTTGGTTACTGAACACAGTTTAAGTAAACAGGATGTTATTTATTTCAATGTTCAGCTGCTGAAATGTTTAATATTGTTTTGTTTACTTTTCTCCTCAGTCATTTGCTACAAATGTCAATATGAAAATAACAGTTCACTTTTTGATCATGGAGCGTGACCCTCTGGCCACAGGAAATTTAACCTTCAGAGAAGGAAGTGAGTTAGGCAGAGTGATACAACAGGTTCCTATTTCTAATGGGACATTCCCACAATCCATTACAACTAGAACAAATTCTCTGTTCATTGAGTTTCGATACAAACAGCCTCAGAACCTGATTTGCAAAACCTTTCCGCCTTGCATTCGCTTTTTGTTGGAGTTTACTTCAGGATTTGGTAAGCAGATTCATATTTATGTACAGAAGTTATTAGTTTTGTGTTTTTAAACAAAATTAAGTAACATTTATCTCAAACCAAGTTTTTATAGCATTTTTCTAATGTATATTTTCAACTTATCACAACAAATTTCATGAGATATATAAAATTGTATTTTTACACACTTCAGAAAGATAACCATAGTGAGTATTGTGTTATAATGAGGTAGAGACACATATTTTATGCCAAATAGTTTATCAACTATTAAATAGCACCTATTCTAACACATTGAAATATCAACATGCTTACAAAAAGGAAACTGTTGAATGCTTTAGTCGCCCCAACATTGTTACCAGTGGAAGACATGAACAGTGTTAGTAACACGGGTGTAGAAGCACATCATGTGCGATGAGATGCATAAGAAACGCAGCTGGAAAAACAAGAAGAAATAGAGACAAACGAGAAACTAAGAACAAGTGTGTGGATATCAGTGATTACTGGCTTTATAGAACACCAATGAATTAAATGGTTGAGATATTTAGCTGGAATGGAACAAAATCAACAAGCGGCTAGAGCTTTCCACATGAGAACATGGGGATTCAAGGGGAGAGGACGAACCAGGAAAAGTTGGCTGGATGGAGTCAAAGAGACATTGAAGAATTCAAATGTTACATTAACACAAGTAACAAGACTTACATTTACCTCCTCTCTATGATGCTTCACGGAAAAAGCAGTAGGACAATAGAAGAAGAAGAAAGAAGACCAAATTGAAAATTTCACACATGTGGAATATGTTGGCTCCATAATTAAGAATAATGGAATCTGCTCTAAATATATCAGATGGATACAGGCCACACAGTATGAAGAGCTATAGCATGAGCAAAATAGCACAATCAAACTTGTACAGTCATGCCTTTCCTGTGGCAGTGTTTGGATGTGAATCCTGGACCATTTTGCAAACATTTAAGAAGAAAAGCAGTTTTTGAACTAAAATGTTAATATGTCGGCACAGAACTGTGCAAAACCTAGAACAAGAAACATACAGACATCCTTCAATACTGAACATCAAAAACAAATGGTGCATAAACAATATCACGTCTTAGAAACTCAAGTACTTTGGCAGTATAAAATATTTAAAAAGAACGGTAATGGAGGGCATGGTTTCAGGAGGATGAGACGTTGATTTATCATGGAAACTGGGGAACTTAGGGTCTCCATGGCGAAGTGGTCAAGCCATCTGCCTCGCGCTCTGAAGGTTGTGGGTTCATTTCCCGGCTACGTTTTTCGGTTCACGAGTGCATTTTTCTTGGAGACTCCTAGGGGTCGTCACCAGAGCTACAGAGTTCATGCTTTGTGCGATGTTTTCTGCAGACCATCCTGCCAAAAGAGACAGAGCTATATGGGATAAAACCCGGGGTAATGAAGTCGATCCTCTCGAGTTTTAAGACTTTTTTCAAAGTGAACATATGCCACCAAAAAAAAAATCCTTGAAAATAACACTGGATGTGGTAGGAGAAACAACAAAATAAGCACCAATTTTTACACAAGCGGTGATAAATGGGTATTCTGCGAAAAGCATACTGCTTGATGATTGATTGATTGATTGACTGAGTTAGGAACCGACATCACAGCATTCGGGGCATTCCCATAAGCGCTCCATCCCCATCCTCAGCAGCCAGCGAAGAGTTCCAACACCAATAGTACCAGATGTCCATCTCGCCTTTCCTCTGAGCATCGAGTGTCGGCCAGATCCCCTCGTTAATCCTTGCTGTCTCATTCTTGCCAGACCATGGTGATCCATTTGCTCCTCCGAGGTGTACACGTGCTCCCACAAGACTGCAACCACATCTGCCTTGTCATGCATCAATACTCCACCAAGTTTTGCAGAGCCAGCCAATCTTCCCGCCTGTTCATTCCCCAACACACCGGCATGCCCCGGAGAAAAGATCCAGGTGATGCTTGCCACCCGTGACCTCTAAAGCAAAGCAAGCCACTCTGCCCGAAGCTTGCCTGTCCTCACCTTCCTCAGCATGCTTTCTGAGTCAGTTATAATCACAATGTGTGTGTGTATCGTATTCTCCATCCAGCGGAAAGCTGCACTGATCGCCTCCACCTCCATTCTTAAGCTAGATGTTGTATCATATGCCAGGCTCTCCTGCACCAAATGTCGACCATTAGCTTTTGCTAAGAACCCCCAGGCACTTCTCCTACCTCTCAACACCGACCCATCTGTGTAGATAATCACATCACTTGGGAGAGCATTATCCTGAATTAGTTGCTGGATTTCCACTTCCATGGCCCCTGCTGGCCACTCCCTGCACTCCCAGTTCAATGTGATTATAACTCTGCACAAGTCTGACTGCTCCACTGGCAGTCTGACCCACTCCTCTCCTCGCCTAATGTTCTCCAAGATGCACACCTGTCTGATCATATCCTCCGCCTGAGCCATCCATGATTTCCCTCTTATCAGTCGCTGGCCCTTAACTGTGTCCAGCGCCTCAACAGCTGATCTGTGTCTGCAGCTACTCTGAGGTATGCCTTTGCCTGCATCACCTTGAGCCTACCAGCAACAGTCGGCAGACCAAGGATGTAACGCATACACACTACTGGGGTGTCTCTGGTGCATCCCAGAATGACCCGCATAGCTTCGTTCTGTATGCGCTCTAATTTCACCAGCTGACTCTTTGAGACAGTGAGCAGTCCTAGTCCATAATCAGTCACTGAGAGGATCAATTGCTGATATAGTGTGAAAAGCATTCTCTGCTCTGTGTCCATTGCAGCCATAGTTTTACGTGCATTGAGTCCCCTTTGAAACCTTGTCACAACCTTCTCCACATGGTCCTTGAAGGACAAGCTCCGGTCATATGTGATTCCCAGATACTTCAGTTTGTTTCAGGCTTGGGACATCAGCTCTCACAATCCTGTTGTCCAGAGAGCACCACAAAACAGCCGCCTTTTCCGGGTGGATGACAGCACTAATTTCAGTGCACCGGTCAATCACTTTGTCTACTGTCGCCTGTAGCTCCTGGGCTGTTTGCTCCCTATCTCTCCCTTGCCTATATGCAAGAATATCATCTGCAAATGTTAGTATCCTTCCAACCCCTGGTGCTTCTAGGTTTGCAATCTTGCTCGTATACACGTTAAAGAGCACCGGTGAGATTGCAGATCCCTGTGGCAGTCCCGGGGTTAAAATATGTGGCTCTGAGGTCCATGCACCCAGACGGAGAGCAACCCGATGAGAATGCAGGACGGCTGCTATCCAGTTCACCAACTGCTTGATGAATGAATTGTAAATGTTATTGTTATATGCATCAGTAGCCTTCTTGGCAAACTGCTGTTGATTGTATGTTTTTTGATCGTAGCATGTTTTTTCTGATAATTTCATTTCAAGCATATATAGATTCAAATACTAATATTAATATGGTAATTACAGTTTGTGATTTTATCACTGTGCTTTATTATTCTTTTGCCAATTGTTAGCATATTTTAGGAACATCACTTTTCAAACTTATTATGGTATGTACTCACAACATGACTGTATAAAACAGGACTCTACAAAATGTGATTGTACACACAACTGGGCGGTACACACAATACGGCTGTATGCACAACACGGCTGTACGCACAACACGGCTGTACGCACAACATTATTGTACACACAACAAGGCTCCTTGATAGCATAAGAAAGTCTGAAACTGAAAGAAAAGATGTTTAACCATTGGCACCTTTCCGTCTTGACAGACGATAGTTTGGTACATTGTGCTTCAAAAAGGCTTAATAACTATGACCCATGGCGGTGGTGAGTGTGGCTGATAAGGCCAGTTTGTGCTGTAAATGTTTGTCCACAGTGGATGCATGTAAAAACATGGTCATTTCCACCGTCTTGCATCATTATCTGTTTAACCATACTGTCAAAAACAAGCATGATATGAAATGCGCATGGTGCAGCAGTTAAGATTAAACATTTAATTTAATGCCTATTTATTAATGTACTGTATTATTCTTTGTCAACAAATCCAATGTCTGTTATATGTCAGGGCTCAGTAACATGAATGAAAATAATCATAGTAATGTCCCCTTCCCCACACCAGGTACACAGCAAGGACCATTTGTATATGCCATGTGTTGTATTGGGCATGTGGTGCTAGCCCCATGTGTTCATGACACATGACAGTTGTCAGTGTGTGTGTCCCAAAGTGTGAGAGTTTGTGAATATTAGTTTGAGTGACTGTGGGAAGGAATGTTTGTATATGTGTGTGGTTTTAGGTATGATTGAATATGTATATGGGCATGAGAGAAAGAGAGAGAGAGAGTGAGAGAGAGAGAGAATGAATGAGTTTGTGACTTAGTGTTTGTAATTTTTAGTTGGTATGAGTGTGATTGTGTAAATGTATGCTGTGTGAGTATTTGTGTATTTGCATGTGTGAAAGTGTACGTGTTGACTAAGTGAGTATGGGAAGGAGTGTATGTATGTGCTTTGCTGTATATGTGAATAAAGATATAAGGGTGTGAGAAAGAGAGAGAGAGAGAGAGTGGGTATGTATGTACCAGTAAAATTTTGTTAGTAAGTTTGTGATTGTGAGTATATGTGTATGCAAGGAGTGTACATTTGTGACTTACTAGGTGAGTGCATAGAGTTGCTAACTGATGTAAGTATGTATGCAGATATGTATGTCTGTATTTATATGCATGTGCTGTGTGCGTGTGTCTGGCTGCCTGTCTGTCCCATAACATGGTAATATGCATTGTTTATACTCACAGCATTCATTTGACAATGTTTTTTTTTCCCTATGGGAATGTAACATGCAAAATAGTTAATTGATGTGTGAAAGATGAGTGATTGCAAGGGCCAAATGTAAGACGGGCCTGCATGCCCAATTTGTGACCCTAAAGTTTGTTCATTCATTCATTCGCTACCATGGCTCCTTGGGTATATGGTGCCAAGTCCCATATTTTTTATAAACCAATCAGCACTCAATGGATGATATGGTAAATATATTTCCATCATGTCTTTCATGTTTTTGAATTGGCACATATTTATTTGTTTTTGTCATTTCTCATGTACACTGTTTCAGATGTGGATGAAGAGTTTCGATTGCTGATGTCCAAAGTGCATGACAATATTGGATATGGTGTGAACATTCAAGACATGCGCAGCAAGGTTCGCATCAGTAATGAAACAGTGATATCTAACAACCAGTTCGGAGCTGGGGTTCTTGTGTACAAGGGAGCAGGAGATATTGTTATCAATGGAACACGTATTGAAAACAATGCAGATGCCGGAGTAAACATCACTTATTCAGGGGGATACCAGTTGATCAATGGTACCCAGGTGATTGCCAACAAGGGATATGGGATTATCACCGAATACTTGAAACTTAACCATACTCGTTTAGAATCTCAGAATAAAATGGAAGTTGTCAGAGCAAAATTTCAATGGAATGAGCTGATAGGATTAAGGATTGGAAATTATTGCCGAGGGGGAGATATTCTAGTCAATGAAAGCAACTTTGCCTACAGTTTTGATGAGGCTATTGAATATTTATCTTGCAATGCTTCCACTGTGAATGAAACTCAAGTGTTAAAAACTAAATTCAGAGTTGAATTCAACACTTTCAATAGCAACTTCAGACATGCAATCCTCATGCGGCCACTTTTGAAGACAGAGGGAATAATCACGAACAACACATTTGTCAACCACAGTCTTGGGACTCTACGAATAGACAATGGTTACGATCTGCTAATTAGCCGGTGGTACAGAGAGTTCCCAGTAACATTCAACATTTTTGAAAATGTATTTGAAAACAATAAAGGTCGTTACGTCATCAGCATTAGTTTGACTCAAGGCAGTTCTGTGCAGAATCTTTATTGCAAATTCAACTACTTTCAACGGAATGAGATTAATGATTCATTTCCATTCCTTAATCCAAGAAGCAGGGCCAATGCTGTGGTGGTTTTATCCTCAAGTAATGTTCAGTTCCGAAGGAATTCCATCGATAACCCAAGTTCGGTCAGGGAAGTGGCAACTCATTTGGTAGATCCTTCTGTCAAAATTGATGCAACAGAGAATTACTGGGGAACAGAAATCAACAGGCAAGCTGATTATGAAAAAGTTTATAAAGCTATTTTTGACCAGGTAAGTGTGTAAATATGTTTTTATTAATTTGCCACCTTTTCAAACTACTTCCTTCTCCTTCTAAATTTGTACTTCCTGTCTTACCTCAATGTCAGTCAGTATTTTCATAAGAAATATATTCACATACATTGCTTGACACCCATAGAGGCAGAGGAAAAAGTGGAGATTTAAGGACACGCTAGACAATATACAAATTTAAAGCTAGTTACTACACCAGGATTCAAACCTCTTATGCCCAAATAACAGCTTTGCCTCTCTGTAGGAACTAGTGTTCTTTGATGCACAGCCAACTAGACTATCATGAGTATGCATGTGAGTTCCATAAGCAGTGAGTGAAAGATATTCTGCCATTATTGCAGGGAATAATTTTGACCCTCTTGCATGTTCGTAGTGCACAAAGTTTGTAATCCTCAACATCCTTCACCACAGTGGACACCATGGTCAACCCTCCCCTCATTAGCCAATCAGCACAGAATAGTGGACACCATGGTCAACCCTCCCCTCATTAGCCAATCAGCACAGAATGCCCCACGTGGAGCTGAGGAGAGTTGTATGTCATTGTGATTAAGGGGAGGTGAGACAGAGAGGTTGCTGTGTCCATCTCAGGCTTGGAAGTTACTAGGTTCAAATTCCAGCATATGGCTGCACATTTTCACAAGAATCATTAGTTTCTAATATCATCACTTGTGCCACTGATCTCTTGGGAAGTAAGATCAGACACCTAGCCTTCTCAGATATGAGCAAAATACTGGAGGCCCTGTTTGCAAGATGTGCATGCTAAAAACCCTGTAATAGTTGGAAATCACACAGCGTTATCCGCAAGGTTACTGCTCTGGCAGAACTTTGGGTAGCTAGAATAGATGGAGCCTGCTAGCTGGAATGGAAACTGTCTAGAGCAGTGGTTCTCAACCTTTTTTTGGCCCATGCACCCCTTCAACATATGTTCAGAAGGTCACCCCCCTCCACCCTTTCATATTTTCTCTCTATATATTCCCCCCGCCCCTACACAGTATACGTAAATATGGAAGCTAAATTTAATAATACATACTAGAACAAGTCTAGATGTCTACATCAAACGACTTACGTCATAAAATGGAATTTAAGAAGGGCGAGAAGTACAGAACTGTAAAGTATGGAGGGAAAAACAATATCAAGTAATTGGTTCTTGTATTAACGCGATCTTGATATAATGTTAATTCCCTACACACACACACACACACACACACAACCCCCCCCCCCCCCCCCCCCAAAGAAACCCTAAAATTTCCCACTGGTTGAGAACCACTGGTCTAGAGTAAGTAACCCTTACAGAAATGCATGCTGAAGTCTGGCACACTGACCTTAAAGGTCCTTAACCATGTGTGTTGCAATCCACTCAAAAGGGAATGAGGAAGGCCATTATAAATTCGGACTTTGTTACATCAACACATCTGCTTCTTGACACAGATTTAAAACAGTGTTGAAGTCTGCATCTTTTGTCTGTTGAGTTTCCTGGTTACATTTACATTGGTTTGAATTTTCAATTCCAGGTCAACGGCAGTCACATAATGATATTATTTCTACATATTTACATTAATATATAATCTATTTTACTTTTTCTTCTCTTTCCTCCTCACCTCTCCCCACCTCTTCTCTCCTTCCTTTCTTCTTCTTCTTCTTCTTCTTCTTCTTCTTCTTCTTCTTCTTCTTCTTCTTCTTCTTCTTCTTCTTCTTCTTCTTCTTCTTCTTCTTCTTCTTCTTCTTCTTCTTCTTCCTCTTCTTCTTCTTCACTCAGAGCGAGTGAGTGTGTAAAAGAGAGAGCGTGGGTGAATGAGAGAGTGCATGAGAAAGTGTGATGTATGTGTGTGCATGTCCGGATGTGTGTATGGGTGTATATGTGTGTGTACATGTGTGCCTCTGTGTGTATGTCTGTACGTGTGTTAAGGTGTGCGTTCATGTGTTTATATGCGTTTATATGCATGTGCGTGTGTATATGTGTGTATGGATGAGTGTGTGTGTGTGCTCGTGTATGTATTGTATATCTTTGTGTGTGTGAGTGTGCATGCATGCAGTGTATGTGAGGGAGTGTATATTTGGGTGTTATGTGAGTACGTGTGCGTAAGTATATGGATGTGTGTAGGTGTGTGTGTGTGCATGGGTATATGTGTGTATTTGCGTGTGTATGTTGTGTGTGGGTGTGTGTATGTACATGTGTGTGTGAGAGAAGAGAGAGAGAGTTGAGCGCACGCATGTCATCTAACATGCTGTTCCATATGTTTTGTGTATTTTCATTTTCATATTATCATTTTGATGCACTTGACTTTAACATGCATAAAATGAATTCATGTAAATTACTGTAAAGTAAGTGAGAGAGTTAGTGAGTGAGAGAGAGTGAGAGAGAGAGAGAGTGAATGAGTGTGAGAGTGTGTGTATGTAGGTACTTTAGGAACATTTTCTAAATTACTTTTTAATTATATAACCTGCATAGTTGGATACCTCTTGAAAAAACAAATCCAACGATACCTTATTCAAGTCTGTGCGTCATTTGTAAGCTGAGATATTAATTTTTGTATGTCAGTTTATATTTAACATTGGCATATTGGTAACCCACTCTGGAAAGTGTGACCACAAAACTTGACAAAACACATAAGCTAAGGGCAGATAACTGCTCTTTTTTGCGCTAAGGGGGATAACTCAGGTTTTTATTTTGAACGCAAAATTCAAATGAAAACCTCAAACTCCCTCTTCCTCCACTCCTAAATACTAGAATGGGTGGTGAATGCAAACGTGCATCATTATAATCTCGTCGCTCTGAATAATCCATAAGAATATTAAATGGTCATCGCTGTATTATGACACGGAAAACCGCAATATTCCCGAGTACTATATATATCCTTAGTACCGGGGAACTTCCAACGGAAAGTAGTTTTTAGATGTGGCAGTTGGACTTCGGAACCAACAACAATATATCCTGGCCTACCACAGGGATCACCATTATCTCCGGTACTGTTCAACGCCTACACAGTGAGAATCACCAGTGAGCAGATCACTGGACCTGGTAGGACATTGTCATATGCCAATGATGTTTTAGTGTATCGTCAGGGGAAGGATAGAGAGGAGGTTGCTGTGGAACTACAAACCGAACTCAATCGCATAAGTACTTGGTGTGATGAAGCTGGGGCAATGGTCAACCCAACAAAGGCAACAGTGACTTGGTTCTCGTTTAATAATCATATTGTCAACACTCCAACACCAACTGTAATGCTGTGTTCAGAGACGGTGGAAAGAACGCAGGCAATGAATTACCTGGGGATACGGTTTGATCGAAGCCTTGCTTATAATGTGCACATAGACCAGGTGATAACAAAGGCCAAGCGGGGTTTGGCAGCGATGCGGGTGATGGCGGCAGCAAACTGTGAGCAGCGCCATCTATGTCTTCTGTACGAGGGGTTGGTCATGTCTGTTTTGGAGTATGCAATGGCAATCCTGACTCTCAGCCATAAGCAGATAGAAAGGATGGAAAGGATACAGAATGAAGCTATGCGCATTATTCTTGGATGTACAAGAGATACAGCATGCAGGGCGATGCGCTACCTTCTTGGTTTTCCAACCATTGAAGAGAGAATACAAGGTTGCAGGGCACGCGCCTACCTCAGAATTAACGCAAACACACAACATCCACTGCATAGTGAAATTAGGAAGGTGAAGGGCAGCAGGTTAAAAAGAGGACGGTCGTGGATGGGTCAAGCCGAAGACATTCTTCAACAGGTGTGTTCACTTGAGGACTTAGAACCTGGCGAGGAGTGGGTGCAAGTGCCAACAGACTTCTGCACATCCTTTTCAGTTTGCATCCAACCAGATAGAAAATGCAGACATGAAAATCCGGCTGCTGTTGAGGCTGAAGTACAAGCGTTGATTTTCGAGAATTCGCTAGACGGTGACGCGGTCATCTACACAGATGGGTCGGTCGTCCGACATGTGAGAAGCTCATGGGCCTTTACAGCTCGGGCCGGAGGGAGAATTGTGAAGGAGGACTCTGGTGCTTTCACTGAAACCACAAGTAGCCTGACCATGGAAGTCATGGCAGTAAGTAAAGCAATAACATGGCTCGAGACACAGACATTCACTAGGGCTTGTTTCCTTAGCGACTCAATGAACATGATCAAGAGGATAGAGGAGGGGTCGATCCGAAGAGAATGGTTGCTGCCTTTGGAGTGGTCTCGACTGGCAAAGATTAGTTTCATCTTCGTGCCAGGGCATGCGGGAGTACAAGGAAACGAGCGGGCTGACAAGCTCGCAGGGGAGGCTACTGTGGAGGGTGGACGCGCCATGGACCAGGCCGACATTCTGAATGCTCTACGAGAAGTAAGACTTTTGCGAGAACCAAGTGATGACTGTGAATCTACAACAATGGCCAGACTGCGAGAGCAGCAAATTAAAAGAGGGATGGCCAAACAAGAACACTACGCAGGAAGCCAAAGAAGATTTATAAACCAACACAGAACTGGCGTCGTTAGCCGCTACACGTTGCGGGATTTGCTGAGGAGGGGATCTAAGCACTTATGGACTGAATGGTTCGATGTGCAATGAGGATGATCTGTCGACTAACTAACTAACTAACCGGGGAACAATAACAAGAAAACGTAAATCGTCGTTTGAAACATCGCCGGCGACGTTCGGTAACTGGAAATGTAGTACTTAGTGTATGTAAGAGAGAGAGAGAGAGAGAGAGAGAGAGAGAGAGAGAGAGAGAGAGAGAGAGAGAGAGAGAGAGAGTTGAGCCCACGCATGTCATGTAACATGCTATTCCATATTTTTTATGTATTCTCTTTCATATTACGAGGTATCGTTTTGTATGCCACTTGATTGTCCTGTAACATACCATTCCATATTTTTTATTTTTTTTTTTTTTATTTTCATCTTATCATTTTGTATGCCACTTGATTTTATCATGTATAATATAACATTACTGTGATGTGAGTGAGAGAGTTAATGAGTGGGAGAGAGAGAGTTAATGAGTGGGAGAGAGAGAGCGAGAGAGAGAACGAGAGAGAGAGAAAAAGAGAGAGTTGAATTGCATCACTAATTTTTACACTACATAATGTATATGTACAATTTTTTCTCCACTTCTTGCAATTGCGAGAATTCTCACGACAATCGTCAGTGTCTCAATTGTGTGTAAAGTGTGGGAGTTTGTTCTTATTAGTTTCAGTGATCATGTGAGGCATCATGTATGTGTCTAGATGTGAGGATGTGTGTATGGGTGTGTAAGTGAGGGATATGTGTGCATGTGGGGGGGTGTGGAATGTATGTGTGGAGGGGTTGTGTGTGGGGGATGTGTATGGGTTAATGGGTGATGTGTGGATGTGTGAAGGGATGTGTAGTCGGTAGTGGATGTATGTGTGTGTGTGGGATATGTGTGTGTGTGTGTGGGAGGGAATATTTGAGAGGATAGTTGGAAGTATGTGGGTGTTGGTGGGTTGGGAGTGTGTGTCTGGGTGGGTGAATGGGTGTGTAGGAGATTGTGTGGGTTGGGGGATGGGTGTGTAATGGGTGTGGGGGATGGGTGTGTAATGGGTGTGGGGGATGAGTGTGTAATGGGTATGGGGGATGAGTGTGTAATGGGTGTGGGGGGTGTCTGTGAATGGGATATGTCTGTGTGGGTGGGAGTGTGTGAGTGTGGATGGAGTAAATGTGAGTGGGTGGAGGATGTATGGGTGGGTGGTGAGGATGTTTGTAGACATTTGATGAATGAAAGATGAGTGATTGAAAGGGCCGAATGTAAGACGGGCCTGCATGCCCAATTTGTTACCCTTTTAAAATAAAGTTTGTTTGTTCATTCGTTCATTCGTTCCTTGTTCCTTCTTCTTCTTCTTCTTCTTCTTCTTCTTCTTCTTCTTCTTCTTCTTCTTCTTCTTCTTCTTCTTCTTCTTCTTCTTCTTCTTCTTCTTCTTCTTCTTCTTCTTCTTCTTCTTCTTCTTCTGTCTGCTCTACCTTACCCCTCCTCCTTCTTCTTCTAGCTCCTCTCATCCTCTTCTTCATCTTCTTCTTCTCTCCTCCTCCTCCTACCTCTTTTTCTCCTCCTTCTTATTCTTCTTCCTCCTTCTTCTTCTTAACTTCTCTACTGCTACTCCCTCTTCTTCTTCTTCTCCTCCCCCTCCTCCTCCTTATAACACATGCCACGTGCCATTGGTCATAATGTTGATCAACACCTCCTGTTTCATATCATTTCTGACACAAATCTTTCTCCATGCCGCAATATCAAGCTGTCTTGCATCTTTTCTCAAGTCTTTTGCTGTCAATTTTCCCAATTTTCTCAAATTTTCTGTTGTCTTGCAGTTTTCAAGTTTACTCCTTACCATAACAGTTGAAAAAAATATGGATTATCTACTTCTGATATGAGTAACCAGTTCTCTTCATTAGATTGTTTCTGTAAAATGTCTTCATTACTCTTTTTTAGTCTTTTAAGATGTTATGAATATAGAACCATAACTATGTAGCCTCTGATTAATTTTTCAGGACCGACTCAAAACAACAGTTGGCCAAATGTACAATTCTGCAGTTCCAGTTTTGAGATATAAAACCACTCTTATCAAAACCAATCATCAGTCAAATAAAATACCTCTATGTGCTAAATCTAATTTCAAGTATCAATTTCAGTGTAAATGCCAGTCCATTAACATAGGTAGAATGGAAAGACAGTTAGAAAAAAGCAGACTACATTACTAAATGGATAGGAAACAAACACTGGACAATTCTGGCAACCTGACTAATTCTACCAACTGGAAGGAATCCAATTCTTCTATAGCATGCTACATAATGGAATTTTGGCATGTGGCAGATAAAAAGGCATTTATTGTACTGTTCCCACAGATAACCAAAAGTTAATGAGATATACAAAGGAGTCTGTTGTATACATGGGTAGACCAAACTTATGTATACAAAAAGACATGATAGTCTCTTTAAAACGGTGATGGTGACAGTGAAACATATAACAGTGTGGTTTGTATATTCAGTTAAAATAATACAGAAAAAAATACCCGGCAATAAACTTTGCAATATATCGTTTGTGACTTCATCGTTCAAATTCACAATGGAACTACACTATTTTGAATCTGTTAAATTGTGCATGATTCACATTCATAAATCATAAATTGTTTTATGTAACTCTTAAAAAAATTTTCTTTCTCAAAATTTTACTTGCTAATATTAGTGATTTTTCTTGCATTGCTTCATCAGGATGACAGATACAACTTGGCTCAAGTGCAATTTCACCCAGCTTTGAAAACACTCAGATTATATGAGAACTATCTCTCTGACGATGTTCCTGAATACTTCTGGCAGTTCCAAAGGGGCAATGTCATAGGAGGTTTACTGGAAACAAAGTTCGTCATGGAAAGAGGGAAGACCTATTATGTAGACAGAGACATCTATATTTTCCCAGATAAGGTATTTATGTTCAGTTTGTCCAGGTAAACTACTGAACTAACATTACCTAGTAAATGACAAACTGCCAGTGGATGTTGGCATGGACAAATGGATAAGAGCTCTCGCTGAGATAGTGGGTTCAATCCCTATGCTGGTCAGTTGGACTAAAATGTTGACTTCTCGTCCTTGACTTTGGGATGTAAATTACAAGTACCTCAGAAGTCGGAGTGGGTTTGCCTGAATGCGAGGAACACTGGTCATAGGGAAAGCTAACCCATATGCAGAAATCAATCCAGTGCACTAGAAGCAGTATCTTGTAAATGGACTATGCTTGAGTTCATAGTGAGAACATGCAAAATATCATTGCTGAGAGGCTGTGGTGTTCAGGCTCAGAAGTGTCCGGGTTTGAATCCAGTCATAGGACTGGACATTTTTATAAGAACCAATTGTATCTAATGATACCACATGTTCCTCTGATGATATCATATGTTCCTCTGATGATATCACATGTTCCTCTGATATCACATGTTCCTCTGATGATATCACATGTTCCTCTGCTCTCTTGAGTAGTAAGGTCAGATACCTAGTTTTGTGAATAGGTGCCAAAAAAAAGGAGTTCTAGTTTGCAATTTGTGCATATTTAGAATTTAGTTGGAATTTAAAAAGTGAATGCTTGTGCCCTGACAAAATTGTTAGCAAAGGAAACCTACGCACAGGCAGATAGAGCCCATTACCTTGAACCAGTTATCACTTATCAGTTGGGGTATCTTCATTGGTCCATAGGTGCTCAGATCCTCTTCTTTCCCCCCCCCCCCCCCCCCAGCATATGCATCAGCGTTCGGTGGCTAATAGTGCCAGTTCTGTGTTGGTTGACGAGGCACCTCGTTTTCCCGATGTACCTCTCGTGTCTGGCCATGCCAATTCTTACTCCCAAGTCTTTCATCCTGGACAGCGATGTGGATTCACGGACGTCAAAATCCTCTGTTCTTGACATATCTTTAAGGACGTTAATAACATCGGCACGATCCATGGGCTGGCCATCTGCAGGGGGTGCAGAGCCAGCCAATTTATCAGCTCGTTCATTTCCCTTGACTCCTGCATGTCCCGGGACAAAGATGAAAGTGACTTTACGGACAACAGACTTCCACAGTGACTCAGTCCACTGTCTACATACAGATCCAGCTTCGGCCTTCCGAATCATGCTCATTGAATCACTTAGTACACACACGTTGGTATAATGCTGTGATTCTAGCCATATGAAAGCCTGTGTTACTGCCATCACCTCCATCATCATGCTGCTCGTGGTCATGGAGTGGGCACCACTGGATTCTTGAACGGTTCGGCCCGCTTAAAGGGCTGTAAATACCCATGCATTTCTCTGCTGCTTTACAACAGATCCATCAGTATAGATAAGCACTTCGGGGTTGTCTGAGTGTTCATAGATGAGCGCATTGACAGCGGCAGGGTTCTGCTCTCAACCTTGAACCAATGTTCTAATTCTAATGATACATATTCCTCTGATGATATCACCATCCATCCATCCATCCATGTGCCATGCCGGTAAGCGTGGGCAGTCATGTTTTGCCATCTCACTCGATCACCAGAGTCGCGGATCAGCTCCGTGTTCCTGTCTCAGCCATGCCACGTGGCCAAGCCATCCAGGTATTTACTTCTCGGTCTTCCCCTTGGTCTCTTCCCTTCGATCTTGCCAGTTGTCACCAAGTTCTCCAAGTCATTTCTTCTCATAACATGCCCAAAAAATTTTGACTGTTTGCGTCTAATGACTCTAATCAGTTTACGATCATCATTTGTTTCTTGAAGGACTTGTTCATTGGTTTTTCTGTCTGTCCATGGTATTCTTTGCATTTTTCTCAAAAACCACATTTCCACAGCCATCAGATGTTTTTCAGCTTGACTGCTCATTGTCCACGCTTCACATCCATACAAAAGTACCGGTTCTATGTAGCACATCAACACTCTTTTTCTCGTTGCAATTGATATCTTTTTATTGGTCAGTATGTCTTTCATCTTGCAAAAGTCTACCTTCGCAATGGCAATTCTTGTTCTAATCTCTTTAGGGCATCTCCCATCAGATATTATGACTGTTCCGAGATAACTGTACCGATTAACTTGCTTAAAAATATGCCCATTTACTCGTATATCACATTGTTGTATTTCCTTCTTCCCAGTGATAACCACAATCTGTGTCTTCTTACTATTGAATTCTAACCCTAGTTGCTCACTGTGTGCAACAATCGCATCTACTAAATGTCGCAGGTCCTGTTCATTGTCTGCAATCAAGACTGTATCATCTGTATATCTAATATTATTATTATGATATCACACCTTCCTTATATGGGATACAATCTGGGTCAATGAAGTCTTTCTGGTGATTGCCGATTCCATCAATGATGATCTGTATTTTTATTGGAGGACATTTATGTTGGCATTCTGGCGGCGGCATTATGCACAGTGTGCCTGTGCTGACTGTTGGCTTGCCAAGACTCTTGTCTGTTCCACTTTTCACATTCGGCAGTGAGGAGCATTTTGTGTGATATTCACTTGCACAGGAACAGAGCATAATGAGGATGACCCGTTGCCGTGAAGCTGGAACCGCGACTAACTAACTAACCTTGAAAGGAATCTGTCTAGAGAAAGTAAACTTTGCACCGACACTAACCTCTGAAGTGCATAACTAGATGTCATGCACTTCCCACAAAAAAATGAAAGGGAAAGAAGTATAAGTAACAGGTTGTATCACTGCAATCTGGCTTAGAGGTTATACAGTCAAGAAGGATAGCAGCAAGCTCACAACCTGAACATAGTGTTTCAAGTCAGATGTGAATGCCAAAAGACACATGCTGTTACAGATTCGCTCAGTGTAACCAGTGCTTCCTTCATGATGTGCCAGGAAAAAAGGGGCCACGTGTGCATAGTGGTTAGTGCACTTGCTTGTCAAGACAGTGGTCTGGATTCAACCCCCAGCATTGCAGAATTCGTTTTTCCTGCCAGTATGGCTTGAGGTCAACCCAGCTTCATAACAATGGGTATCGGATAAGTTTCAGAATTGTCTTTGAATGCTGGAAGGAAAGGCAGTGAGAAATTGAACTGGCCACCCAAACAGGTTATGCTATAGTCTGGAATATGTGAAGGCCTAACACTTATTACCCTAATAGCAGGATGTGCCATGGGATTATCAGTGGGCCTGCAGGGAAGAAGGAGTTTGGCCTGACCTACACCAGTGATGTGCCTCATAGGGGGAAACTACAACTGAAGTCATGCATTCTTTGCCTTCACTATGGAGACACCACACTATAACTATATTTTTACTTATCATGGAGTTTTTGCAATCTTGTTCTTTTTACGAATGTCTCTTAGAAATGTTTTCACTTATTTTTTAAGTATATTCTGATAAGGTAGTTACAAAGAAAAAATGGGTGTCTCAAATGCAAGAGCAAGGTAAATGGAAGTAGTCTGAAACAAGCCAATGTATTTCAGTAATATTGGAACTTTGATAATTGCAGATGGAAGATGTATTAAAGAGGTTAAGTGTGAGAAAGCTCATGCAAAAGCAGCATTTCACAAGTTGAAAAATATTTAATGCAATATATCTTTGTGAATCATGGTGAGAAAAAGAGTTCTTAAGAGCTATATTGAGCTAATCCTGATGTATGGAAATGAGTCAAAAGACAACTAGCAGACCAGTAAGAAATTATGTGGAATTCTATTGCTTACTGAGCAGTGGAGGAACATTAGTATCATAAATTATTGACAGTACATGAGACATATGATGACATTGCCACACAGCATGGACTGTAAGAAGTAGAAAAGAGACTGAAGTGATACTTTTGCCTGATCCTTAGGTAGTTTAGCTTAGTCTTTACAAATTAGAGTGAACAAACTAGGAGGTTCTGAGTGCATGTTGCACAATGTTAAAATTTCTTGGCAGTTTGAAATCATAAAGAGTAGTCATAGTTGTGGATACCTGGTCACATTAAAAAATGTTTTAAAGCTACCCAGAATACCATGTACATTTCTTATGTTGATGTGGAAGTCAAAGAGAAACAATCCCATCAACTTCCCAAAACTGCTTTGTTTACCACCATAAACACCTTTAAAAAGCAGTCCTGCAGGGAACAGTTGAAGGAAAATGGAGAAGAGGAAGTCAAAGAAAATTCTAGAATTCGAACATCAAAGAATGGACAGGCCACAGTATTTCTGAATTTCTGTGTAAAGGTGAGAAAAGACAACAATTGATTATTGTTGATTTTATCTTGGCAACCTGTAACTGAAGTTTTGAGTTGATCTTAACTCTGTTGCTTATGATTAATGTCATTTCCAAAATATCTACATTTTCACAATCAGTTAAATTATTTGATTCAGTAAATACTGTTTTCACTGATTTTTATTCTTTGTTAATCATTAAAGACACTTCAGATGAATCCTGGCAGTCAGTTGAAGTTTATGCCATCCATTGGTATGATTGTTCATGGAATATTAGGAGCTGATGGTGAAGGAAGGGAAACGCCTCTGAAATTTGACCTTGATGATCGAGAAGAATTCATACCAGTGAAAAATCGCACTGCCAGTATTCGACTTGTGGATGGTGAAGATGAATTTGAAGGTCGTCTAGAAGTGGAGATAAATGGTATATGGGGCACTGTTTGTAATGATGTGAGTAGTAACATTTTATATAATCTTTTAGTTGTAATAAGTAAGGACAAATTGTTAGTCTTGTTAAGAATATCATTTACAGTTTCTGATGATGCTGTTATAATTTCATACTGACTATGAAATTATATTTATACAGTTAAGGTTTTTAATGTTCAAAATGGTTGACATCATTAATCAAGTCATATTTTGATTGTGAGTATCAAAATAGTGGATCTTTAAAACTTATAAAATAATGAAATTATTCATCAAATCATATATTTAGTTTTATGTTTAGCCCACTTGATTATTATTGACATCTCAGCTTTCACTACACTGTAGTTTCATTGGAGTTTGGCAGGTATAATAGGATGTCATGTAAGCATATTTGTACATCCTTTAAATGACATTGTCACATGCGTGCATGCATGTGTGCATGCCTGCATCATATATGATAGGCTTATGTAGGCCAGGCCAGGGTGAATCAGTCTAATCATTTTAGCATTTTAAGCACATATTAAACTAATTTGTCTTAAGAAAAAAAGTCAGCATTCCTATATTCCGACACCTGCGGAGACAGACAGTACAAAATGGTTTTCTTGAGTGATATGTCATTGATTATTGTTAAGGAAGTAATTATTGTTTCCATCACCATGAAATGGCAATCTATTTTGAAACTGTTGATAATCCAATCAGGGCTGGACAGAAGCGAATGCATTGCTCACCTGCCTGCAGCTGGGATTGGTTTTTAACAGAGAATATCCAACGCCCCAAAGGAAGACAGTGGCATCTTCAGAAACACCTATTTTGATGAGCTGGGTGTCATGTGATGATGTGGACATAGACCTGACCCTGTGTCGCTCTGTTAATGTTGATGCAGTGACCTGTGGACATGATAAAGATGTGTTCATCCGGTGTCAAAAGCCAACATGGGCAGGTATGACATTTAATGTAAATCATAATTCTGTTATTGGCCTCCGTGGCGATGGCGTTGTGAACGCAATTCGTAATGCTGCTTACCTGCGTTCGAAACACAGTGGTGACCGATTTGGCAGTAGACAAGACATCAACAGCAGTGGTAAAATGCTGGTGTTGACTGCAACATCCTGTAAAGGATATGCAACTTTAAAGAAAAATTATGTTATTAGTGTGAGTATTTGTTGTATTGGTGGCTCGTTGGCGAATAGATTATGAATGCAATTCATAATCCTGCATACCATGCTTGAAACGCAGCTGCTGGCCATTTAGAACCAGACCGCCTTGTGTTGATTTCCTTACAGTGATATGAGTGTTGATAGTTCAGAAAGCAATGGCAAACTACTGAATGTAAACTTGCCAAGAAATCACACACAGCCAAAAAAATATTGGAGTTGACTGCCACATCCCATAGAGTGTATTTTTAATGACTGTGCAGTATTTGAAAATATTGCCGGTTAAAGTTTTGTATTCACCCTCTGTAAAGTTCATGCAACATAACAGGTAAGGTAAACACAAAACTTGGACTGGCAAAATTTTCAAACACTGCACGGTCATTAAAAATACACCTTGTATAATGGATATGCATCTAACTTAAAAATTGTTGGAATGGAATAAGTATATTAACTGTTTCTGTGTTAAGTAGTTTTGTAATGTAGTACAACCGTTGTTTAAGACAAGTAGTGATAATCATGTGACGAAGAGGTAGGACTGATGATATAGCAGTTTTCCATGTGAATGGCCAGAGCTCAAAGCTCACTGCATGAACTTCATAGCACCGGCAAGGATCCTGAAATATTTTGGGTAGATTTTTAACTTGAAGTTTTGCTGGGCGGCGCCGTTAGGCTACTCTATCTTGATTTCCAGCTGCCAAGGGATTTTTTATATGTGCAACAATACACACGGGCGTCTGATCTCACTACCCAGAGACCAGGGAAAATGTTGTTACTAGAAGTCCACATGAAAAAAATCCCGACCCTCACTGGGGCTTGAACCCGGGACTTTCAGCACTCAAGGCAGACACCATACCTCGAGACCACTCAGCTCATGACGAGGAATAAAACTGGCTACTCCCACCTCATATGTCATGTTCTAAAATATGTCAGGGTCCCACACTTCACCACATAATGTCAGTATGTGCTTTGTCAAATAAAGGATCCTTTTTCACGCCTTGAGATGTATTGGGCATATGCTGCTAACACCCATATATTTATGGACCAATCAACACTCGATAAGTCATGTGTTCAGTATCCCATTGGTCACCTTTACTTCCCAAGACATTTCTTGATATCATTTTAGGCTGGGTTGATATGGGAATCCAGTTCAATTTAAAAAATCTGCCTTGGTGCAAATTTGAACCCATTACCACCAGGGTGGCAGGTAAGCTTGTTAGCCACTGCACTATCGCAGCTCTCAATACCTGCTATGGGGCAACCTTTACCTTTTACTTCATTAGAATTTCATTGTAACGCAGACATGAAATGTAACTTTTCCATTTTAACATGTGCTTTGTAACTTGTTCATTGTAACACAGACTTGCAGTGTAACTTTTTCATTTTAACACAGACTTGTAATGTAACTTTTCCATTTTAACACAAACTTGCGATGTAACTTTTCCATTTTAACTCAGATTTTCGATGTAACTTAATTAGAACTCCATTTGAACTCAGACATGCAACACACAGTTCCTTAGATTTCCATTGTAACTAAGTTGCTACTTATCAGAGATTCTATTTAAACTCAACTTACAACATGCTGTTCATGAACTGTTTTAATCTCATTGTTAGGTATCACTTTGGCTGCATCCTACAAGCTAGACCAGACTCAACCAGTGCAGTCAGAATCTCAGATGCGATTTGTTGAGATAAATAATGCCGGCCTTCTCGACCCAGACACTGGAACCATGACCCCTGCACTGCGCATTGATTATAACTCTTACCAGATTTCCTGGATAACTATCCAAAACTGTACTTCAGATGGTATCCAGGTTTCGTACAACAAACCATATGCACTGAACAAGATGGAATATATTACAGTGCTAAACGGCTTTGGAAATGGTTTAGTCACAAAATCTCCAATACTCGAGGTAAATATTAGGTTTTATTGTATGATCGACAAGATGCTATTGGTGTTTAGTATTATGGCTCATTAATCCTTGTAAATTTCCTGATAATTGATCTTTCTTTCCAAAAACCATGGAACATCAACAATCTATCATGCATTTATTCCTTTACAATTATTTTCTATGCTCATTTCTCAATTCACATATGATATAACAAAATCCTAAAGCACAATCAAATATACGTAGTTGTAAACATATCTGAATCAAGACCTCCATGCTTATCACATCGCCTAGTTCCTTCTTACAGGACTTTAATATTCCTTAGTTTACCCAACTGCTGAACCCTGAACAAGTCCATGTCAGATTGCTACTTTGCCTGCTCATAGTGTCTGAACTCACCCAATCACAGGTGTTATGACTAATCCATGCCCCATCAACCAACCGATGATATCTACAGTCCGTTGCTCTGAGCACAACCCTGTATCAACCAACCTGTAACCTAAAATGATCCATTGGTGAGGCTGGGTCCACCCTAGAGCTGTACTGGTTGTGTGTGTGTGTGTGAAAAAAAAAAGGGGGGGGGGGGGTTAGAATCCTTCCACCCTTCCTGGGGATTAAATCTGAACTTCTGTCTTCGAAGACAAGTGCAATTACCACAATGATACCATGAGAGAGAGAGAGAGGTGGAGTGATTGATCAAATGACTGACTGATTGTGACATTTATATTATTTCACAGTATTTAAATATGCTTATTGCGAACACAGTTTGTGAGCCCGTATACCCGGGTTCGAAACACAGCGGTGCTGGTTTTTTCGAAAAAGGTATAGGAGCCGGTCGTTAAGAAAGCAATGGCAAACTACTGAACGTAAAATTTGCCCAGGAATCACAAACAGCAAAAATGCTGGGGTTGACTGCTACATCCTGTGAAGGACATGCAACTTAATTAATTAAATTTATGATACCATTGTTCTAAATGTCTTCACATTTATGTTTCTCTTAAGCCACTCACTTCATTCTTCACATACATAGATTACAGTTAAAGGGTAAGATTACAGTTAATGTGTAAGATTACAGTTAATGAGTAAGATTACAGTTAATAAGTAAGATTACAGTTAATGAGTAATGAATAACAGCTATGGGTTAAAGTAAAAACTGTTTGAAAGTTACATTACAAAAGTAACTGCAAATAATTTAATAAAATAATATAAAATTAATTTCTAAATTAAACACAAGAATAAAAGATTAGTTATAATATATACATCTGCCCCACTGTTTGTTATACATCTGCCCCACTGTTTGTTATACATCTGCTCCACTGTTTGATATACATCTGCCCCACTGTTTGTTATACATCTGCCCCACTGTTTGATATACATCTGCCCCAGTGTTTGTTATACATCTGCCCCACTGTTTGTTATACATCTGCCCCAGTGTTTGTTATACATCTGCCCCACTGTTTGTTATAAATCTGCCCTACTTTTTGCTGTACATCTGCCCCACTGTTTGTTATACATCTGCCCCACTGTTTGTTATATATCTGCCCCAGTGTTTGCTGTACATCTGCCCCACTGTTTGCTGTACATCTGCCCCACTGTTTGTTATACATCTGCCCCACTGTTTGTTATATATCTGCCCCACTGTTTGTTATACATCTGCCCCACTGTTTGCTGTACATCTGCCCCACTCTGTTTGCTGTACATCTGCCCCACTGTTTGTTATACATCTGCCCCAGTGTTTGTTATACATCTGTCCCACTATTTGTTATACATCTGTCCCACTGTTTGTTATACATCTGTCCCACTGTTTGTTATAAATCTGCCCTACTGTTTGTTATACATCTGCCCCACTGTTTGCTGTGTGTTACAGGTGATGCACTCCAGATTTGACAACAATCGGAAAGCAGGGTTCTTGTATGATCCTTTCTTCACGGAATACGATGCCCTTCTGATTCGCAACACCATCTATCCTTTGAGGCGTATAAACATGTTTGCACAACCTCAGATAACTCTTCAACCTGACCAGCTGATGTTTTTGGTCTGTTTGACTGGACAATCCAAAGAAAACAAAGATTACATGGTGGAAATCACTGCTGTCTCGTCTGTGTACAAATTGACTTTGCAGGTACCATTCTTTAGTTACTGCATGCTGTATTTCATTTTTTTTTTCAATGACATAGTTTTCTTTTAATAAAAAAGGGGGTTTGAAAGCCAAAATAATTGACTACATTGCACTAGATTTTATTCCATTTGGCTAGGTCTCTTTCAAAGGGGCGGCCAGCTAAAAGCGTCGTACAAAGCATGAACTCTGTAGCTCCAGCTGCGACCCCCAGGAGCCAAACCATTTAATCTGTTTTTCTTTAATGAACTGCATGACTTGTTTCAAACGTAGTCATCTTCTAATTTCCTCATTTCTTATCTAAAAATGTATCTCTCACAGTTATTCCTTCACCTCTTCTAGGGCATCTCATCTCTATTGTTATGATTGTGCGCTCACTGGTTGCAGTAAGCATCTATCTTTGACATTGGTAACATATTGTCAGCCAAAAATAGTTCTTTTTTTTTTTTTTTTTTTTTTTGAGATTTGCGTTAGTACTTATAGGTATCTTTCTATGCAACAGAAGTGTCGCTAATACATGATTTGCCTTTGCACAAAATGTGTTGTTTTCTCTGTTCATTCTCCCATCTGAATTGAACATTGACCCTAGATAATTAAATTCATGAGTTTGTTTTATTTTTGAGCTCTTTATTTTTATTGACAGGGTTTTTTTACTGTCTGCTGTCGCCACTGTCTCTGTCTTTTCAATGCTTACTTTCATGTTATATTTCTCACACTTGGAATTGACTTGATTTGATGGTTTTTAAGGAACTCTTCATCTTTTGCTGTTAACACTTGGTCGTCCACAAATAATAATTCTGAAATATTATTTGTACTCTGGAAGGTAACCCGACTAACAAATGCCTGAAGGAATCAGATGTGTCAGCCAAAAAGTGAAAATATCACAGCTCTGCTGTAAACAGGCTCAACACAATTATGTCTAAAACAACATTCTGTACAAACGAAGAAGAAGAAGATGAAGAAATATTATTAGTAAATAGTAAAATAAGTAAAGGAGTCTTTTGCATGCCTTAAGGTGTATTAGGCATTTGGAGCCAGACCCATATTTTTATAGACAAAGCGGCACTCAGGGATCATGTGGTAAGTATCACATCGGTTGCCTTTACTTCCCAAGATATTTCCTGTTATGTATTTTAAGTTGGTCGATCTGGGAGCCCAGGTCAATTTAGATAATCTACCCCGATGCAGATTCGAACCATCGACCACAAGGTTTGCAGGCGAGCGTCTACTGCAGCTGCCAAAGTGTTATCTGACATGCTATAAACTGAGACCTGAAAACACACATGGCTTCCTATTTCTAGATGGAGATTATAAGAATATCATTGAACTTTCATATGTATCACATTTAATTTCCCATTATATGTGAATGGAACAATCACGGAGCTTTCATGATCAACTAAGTAATCATATTGTGTTTAGCTTTCGTAATCAACTAAGTAATCACATTGTGTCTAGCTTTCATAATGAATTAATCAATCACATTGTGTCTAGCTTTCATAATCAATTAAGTAATTACTTAATGTCTATATTATCAAAGCATGAATGCAAATAAGGTCCCCAAAAATGCTGTGCTAGGAAGAAGCAGGAATAGAACTAGGAATAGAAGAATAAGAAAAGAAGCAAAGACTAGAGATACCAGAGAAAGGAATTGATTATTCATTACTGAGGATAACTGCCTTTGCACTTCAGTTAGGTCTGTAGATGCTCTGATCTCCTCCTTAACATTCACATCTGATCTCACCAATTCTTTGTTGACTTGTCAGGTGTCTTGAGCCCTTGTCAAAATGTTTGCACCTGGCAGTGCCCTGCTTCACTCCCATCTCCTTCACTCTGGGTAAGTCTTTAAGTCATCTCTTCATCCTGCCTTCCTTATGGCATTGATGATGTCCAGCTCATCCATAGCCCTTCCCTCTCCGATCACCACCATTTCTACCAGAGGAAGGATGAAAGAAAGAAAGATTTTATGATTGACTGGATTATTTATACTGATATAGGCATGTACTGAAATGTTCATTGTTTTCATATTTTGATGGGAGTTGTCCTCAGCTTTTGCTTGAGAAATAATACAACTTCTTCAGAGTTACATACATTAATGTGCAGTAAATCTGATTTAGCAGTGCGCATCCAAAAACTTCAAATGGAGATGTTTTTGTTTTTTTTAATCTACAGGTTCTGGATTACCTGCCTGTTGAAACGGTAGAGAAAGTGATCATTTATGACTCAAACAAAGAAAGCATCAATTCTCCCAGCACTAGGAGGTGGGAGATCGAGAAAGATCTTGTGGATTTCCCCATCCTTTCAAGCTTTGCTGTTCTCACAATTCACCTTAAAGTAAATGGACAACTGTCAGGGCGGCTTGCTTTCGCAGTATTTCCACGTAAGATTTACGTTCCTACTGTGCATAGTATTTTAAAGATTATTCTAAATATACACGCCATGGGAAAGTATGTATTACAGGGTATTTTTAAATCAAGTGTATTACAATCACAAATTCATGCAGATGTCAGATTACCTAACCTCTGAGTTAGAAGTTCTTATTTAGCTGTGATGTACTCACCTTAAAAGTGGAATGAAGAAGAAAGAAAAGGTAATGACCGTGATGAAGAAAGAGAAGATACAAGTGAAGTAAGAAGAGGAGAAGAAAAAAAAAGAAGAGGAGAATGAGAAGAATAGGTTTTTAAACACTCATATAAGAGAAATATAACTGCAATAATAAATGGTGTAAAAGTGTGTGTGTGCTGTGTTTAATACCGATTTGAAATTTACTGAATGTATTTCCCATTTAAATTGTATTGTGTTATATTGTATATTGATAATTAGATTCAGAATATGTACAGTAAACAGCACTCCCGGGAAGGTTAACCCAGTCAACAAATGCCCGCAGAAGTCGGATGTGTCTGCCTAACAGCGCAACAACACAGCTCTACTGTAAACAGGCACAATGCAATCACTTCCGAAAAAACTCTCCGGATGAATGCAGAAGAAGAAGCAGAAGTAAACAGCACTAATTGTACATTTTAAGTTTCTCTTTCCGTGAACTTTAAAATTAAAATGTTTATTATATGTTATTTATGTACACAGGAGCCTACGCCACTAATGCACCCCAGTTAATAACATCTGTGACGAATACAACTTTCAACGGTAACCATCAAGGCATTGTTACCAAACATTACAATAGCCCATCAAATAAACGACTTGAGCTGTTTCACAGACACAGAGAAGAACAGATCCTTTTCAAGGTTATACAATTTTTATGAGTTAGCACAAGGCAGTTTTTTTTCTTATATTATATGTTTAGTAGTAGACGATACTACTTGCTTTCAGTTAACATGGAATGTTGGGCAGCACTCACTAAACTCGACACCAACTTTGTGCCAATGGTTTTGCATGGAGGAGCACAATTGAGAGGATACAAGCCTTATCCTGGTGCAAGGAAATGCAACCTAAAGACTAAATATCATGGCAGGGAAGACCAGACCCTAAGCCTTGATCATCAACTGGTCTAGGATCAAAGCTCCAACAATCGGACAGATCATTGTTTTGCTGATCTGGTAGTTTCTGGAGCTTGTCTTATTCAATATGTATTGGTGTTACCTTTCCTCTGGAGTAAACTAGGCAGGTCGAGAGAGGGATATGCTGCATGGGCAGCACATGGTCTATACAATTCACCCCAGGCTTTGTGCTATGGAGAGGTTATTATGCCTTTTTGTTTTGAAGCACAATAACAATAATCTATCAAGACTCCAAGGTGCCAGTAGTATATGTGGAGTGCTTCTAAAAATAATATCTGTATTTTGAAGATGTATAGTATTTTGTAATTGTAAACTGAAAAATGTTCAGTTTGCACCAACAGTAAATAAACTGTCCAAGTTAAAACAGTTACCCTATCTGAAAAAAAAACACAAAACTGTCATTTCAGATGCTAGAAAGCTCAAGGAAAAAAAATAACATGGCTGCAAGTGTACTTCTTGTGTCACTATTTTGATTATATGGATCATTAATTCATTGCACTATCTAGCAGCTGAAAGTTTATCGATTGTTTTGTGCAAACCTGACATTTTTAAGTTTACAATTACTAGATCTATTTTTTTTAAAAGTAAAGGATCCTTTTACATGCCTAAAGTCTTATTAGGCATATGGTGCTCTACCCATAATTTTATAAACCAACTGGCACTCAAGGGTTGATGAGTCACATTTATCTCCTAGTGGAGTTTATGCACTGTGCTGAGATTCTCCAGACTCAGGCTTGAGTTAGGAGTAGAACGGAGCACTTATGGGTTACACCCGCACGCCGTGATGTTGATCCATCGACTAAACTAAATTATTTATCTCATAATGGAGCACAGGATCTTAACCAACTCACGTGAAGCCCTTTGTAGACTTGTTCATGATTGGCTGGATTCTGCAGAAAAGTTGTCAATGAGATGAGATAGCCAGCCTTACGAGAGCACTATATGTCGGCTTTGCAATAATGGAAGCCTCCTTGGATAGTGGGGAATGCCCATGATCTGCCCCTGCCTTCCATTGAGGCGTGACGTTGGTGTGTTCAGCTGTTCTAAAAGGGCCAGCTGGCATGGAAATAACACTACAACAGTGAGAGTCGAATGTCCTAAGAAACACCCGAGAAGGTTAACCTGGTCAAAAGATGCCTGAAGAAGTCGGATGTGTAGGCTGAAAGGCACAAATATCACAGCTCTTTTGTAAACAAGCACAATGCAATTATGCCCAAAACATTCTGGATGACTGAAGAAGAAGAAGAAGAAGATAGCAAATCTTTCTGTCACCTCTTACAACACGCATGGTTGGTTACAGTGTTCTTTGTTTTCCTCGTGGACCCTGGTAACATATGAGCGACACCTTTTCATTCAAGGCAAAGTTAGGCAGCAAGTTTATGACTAAAGGCTTACCATTTTTCTTATGTGAGTGTGAATACTACCTGTCACACAAGTCAGATGTAAAGGGATTGTGTCTCTGTTGTAGAGTCCCATTGATGTGGATCTGTTGTTCTGTTGTTGTAGAATCCTATTTATTCAAGTTGTTCACTCCTGCACGACTTGAAGAGTTTAGGACTGGTAATGACTTGGTTCCATCCCAATAGGCAAGCCACATCTATTTTAAGCATGTCCATGAGCTCTCCAGGCAGTGAGTGCAAGAGTTGAGTGTTGACTACCATCATCATGAGAAATAGCTGTGGCTCTCTTCCAAGTTTGAGTCCTTGGTAGGTTTCGTCACAGTGGAGACCATGAATGATCCTGCCTTGTTTAGCCAGGCTATTGTCTGCCCAGAATGCCAAGCTAAGGGTGAAGAGAGATATTGGTGTGAATAAATCCTAATACTGAGATATTGGTGCCACTGCGTGCCCTGTCTTTCACTGCCTGTCTATGATTCTGTCTGTTCATTTATCTGGGTCTGTTACTGTTGATGTGTCTCTTTGTGTAACTGTCCCTCCTTATTTGTCT
Organism: Cepaea hortensis; assembly: GCA_963921405.1. Lineage (NCBI taxonomy): Eukaryota > Metazoa > Mollusca > Gastropoda > Stylommatophora > Helicidae > Cepaea > Cepaea hortensis. The sequence goes on along the minus strand of OY992876.1, from coordinate 168,353,220 downwards.
AATCTATCTCTATCTGCTTCTCTTTGTGTCTTCTGTCATAACTGTCATTTACTGCCAATATAGTACCTTGCGGTGTATGGCAGAGGGGTCTTTGAGCTTGAGGAATTAAGGCCGCCTGGCTAGTGCAGTCGCCGCGAACTGTGCAGGTTAGGATTTTCTTTTTGCCCCCGATAGAAAAAATTCCCACACCTTACTGAGGGATCGAACCCGGGTCTCCCAAAGGAGAGTGTCTTCTGTACCTGTCTAAAATCTCTCTGTCTCCCCTCTTTTCTCCCTCTCTCTCTTTCTCTCACTCTGTCTCTCCATTTCTCTGTAATCTCTCACATTCACTATATAATATATATAATAGTGGTCCTAACAAATATATGAATACAAATTTTTCCTTGTGACATTAATAAATATATACATAATTCTAATTTATCCAGGATGTGAAAGTCAACAACAGCATGAGCCATGCCATGCATATGCCAAGTGTAACCAAATTCACAGAGGATTATATCCCAACCTACGAAGACATGACTAAACCAGAGCGAGTGGCAAAAATCATCTACACAATATTCCACTGTGAATTTAATGGCAATGCCGTGGGTATTCTTGCTGAGCACAACCATGTGGATTTTGCCAATAATGTTTGGCAGTGGACACTGAACCAGGTTACCATGCAGGGCACAAAAGCAGGTGGGCTGAATGTGCAGCTCCCGCGAGTAAATGATGAGTCTGAAAGAGAAGTACACGCTGTCACTGTTGTTGAGTCCACCTTCCGGAATAATAATGATTTTACATTTGCAATTGCTGGCTACTATGCCCAGTTAAAGATAGATACAAATGAATTCAGCAACAATAAATGCCTTCTTGGTCTAATATACATTGGTGGAATGGAGAAGAATATGTCATTGAACAGTAATGTTATCAGGGATAATAACTGCCGCTATATGGTGGACATTGATATTCTTAGCCATTCAGAATATTTCACTACAATCACAGGTCAGATGCACTTGAATCAAATCACCAACAACTTTTACGATGGTCAGGTACCTACAGGTGGTGTCTATAGTCCACTATCATATGCTGTTGCAGTGAAAGGGCTTCAGAATATGAAAGCAAACTACAATATGTTAGTAAATCCAACACTTGAATATGAGTTGGTTGCAGGTATTACATCAATCCTTCTTGGAACTACAATGAATGTAACACTCAATTACTGGGGATTTACAGATCAAGCAACAATTCGAGAAAGGATATTTGACTTTGATGACTGGAATAATTATGCTATTGCTGAGTACTTTCCATATTTGACTGTGCAAAATCCAAACTCTGTCCCTTCAACTGGCATCAGGGAAGAAATATTCCTGAACCCAAATCATTTAGGTGGTCGAGTTGAACGGTCACAAGTCTTGGCAGAAATAGGACGACCTTATATTGTTCAGTCTGACCTCACCATAATGCCAGGGATTACACTTACTATCCCTCCAGGAAGTGAACTTCAATTCATGCCCAATGTCGGTATTCTTGTTCTTGGTCGCCTGGTAGCAAATGGCCTTCCATACAGCAGGATTAAATTTCAGCCCCTACAGCCATCTAACAACCTCAAATACAATGGGAAAAGAAAGCGGAACTTGTTAGCCTCCGAAAAATTTAAGCGCAATGCTCCACCAGCAACTGTTCGTCTAAGAGGTGATGGGACACAGTTCAAAGACGCAGGTTTTCTGGAACTGTATAACACTTCTACCAAAAGCTGGAACATAATGTGTGATAGTCAGTTTAATGAGAAGACAGCTGAAGTTGTATGCAGGGAACTTGGAAAAGAAGTCATCAATGTTAAAGTCAGATTCACACATCTCTATGATTATTATATCTATGGCAAACCCATGTACTTTAGAAAAGAATTTTGGTATAATTCATACTATTGTCGAGGTGATGAAACATCCTTAAATCAGTGCATCACCCGCTATAATTACAACTTGCTTCCCTGTGTCTTTGCTGCAAACTACACTTTCATCACTTGTGGTAAAAGAAACCTGGATTCAAAGTTAGACTACTGGGGAAACATTCGGTTTGCCATGGATGCATATGAAGAACAACCTTTGGCAGCAGACATTGGCACAGATCGCTCTATACTGAGTTATGTTGACATTATAGGTGGCGGAATCCTTCATGGTGAGAAAGTTGGTGCGATACAGTCAACTTATGTTACCCCCATCTTCAGAAATATTAACATTTCTGCGTGTGCTGATAATGGTTATGATGTAATTGCACCAAGACAGAATTTAAACATTCAGTATCAGAATATCTCTGGCAACTTGGGGTTTGGTATAAATGTGCTGGTTTTGAATGGCGAGACCAGCTTGAGGGATTCCTCTTTCTCACCCAGTGGCCCAAGTACTATTCCATACAGTGTTCATGGGCTTGTGGATATCTGTAGGCTGGAGAAAGAGATTGAAGTGCAGACAAGGCTGATTCTGTTCTACAAGTACGGTCCATATACAAGAGACTGTGTTAAAATTATCAGGTAATATTTTATGTTTTTTAATTTGTATGTGGTTTAACTGTCATTTCTTCTTTTACATTTTTCTGTCTGTCACAAGATAGTAGTCCGGATTGCGCTCACTTAATGAGTTTTTTATAGAGACTTGGGCATCGTAACTATTGCGTGTGATTGGAATGCTTTTCCACCTCTATTAATGCTCTCGAGGTAGGCTAGATATGCTGCCGACTCAGCACCATACCTCCATGCAGCAGAGAGCAAGTAGCGCCAGGCCCTCTCATCCGGGTGATCCCTCATATTCCCCAGCTGAGAGCCTTCGAACAAGTGTCTGACCAAGCAGGTAGCAGGCTCAGCATCTGACATCTCACCTCCATTTTGCAGTTGGTGAGCATCGGCCCGGCTCTCACATCCAAGGGTTAATGACTTAGAGATGTTCAGTCATATCCCTCAGCAGAGAGCCTTAGAGTATGTGTCTGGACTAAGAATTAGTGGCATCGTGTGCCTGATTCGATCCTTGACTGCCTATCCTAAGTCTATCTGCAGAGCAGCAGGTTGTGTCTCTCTTGGTCTGGTCCCTATCCCAAACCTGTCCGCATGTAGTTGTGCTTCCGTCAGCAGAGCTCTTGGGGTCATTGGGACACGCAATCCCCTCTACCACGAAAATGTGGAGACACATCAGAGGGGTGGGAAGGTCCAACACTTCACAACTCAAATATAGTTTTTCCCCTTGCCGTCATTCTCGCTAATAAAGTTAATGTTCCAATTGTGTCTGAGGTTCTCCTTCCCTTTCAGAATATAACATGATTTTTTTAGTACTGCTTCAGTTTTGTTCTTTGCTGAATCATCCTTTGCATAGGATATGAAGTTTATATTTACTAAATTGTTAACGTTCTGTTGCATGAGGGTTTTTGGTATTGATGTAAGGATCGATCGTGAGTTGCTGTAGCACCATGGCCTTCATGGTGGCCCATTGGTTATATTTTAAAAAATTCTCTCAAGACAGGATCTCCTGGGCTTGGACTTTCAGGTTAACTGAGCCTAAAATGTGTACCAGGATATTACCCAAAAGATAAAGGAAAGGCAGTCAGTATGATGCTGCCTACATCACCCACCAAATGCCGTTTGGTCTAAAAATATGGAACTAACATCATATACCCAACACACCTCAAGGCATGAACCATGATCCTTCACTTTTCTGTTATAAAGATTAATACAGTGTGGATAGTTGGCCATCAGGAGGATCTTTTAGGTCATCATCTGCGTACTTTGACCTGGTCTCCCAGGTGAACCCTAAAATCATCTGCATACTTTGACCAGGTCTCCCAGGTGAACCCTAAAATCATCTGCGTACTTTGACCTGGTCTCCCAGGTGAACCCTAAATTCATCATCTGCGTACTTTGACCTGGTCTCCCAGGTGAACCATAAACAGGTACCAGGAGATGTGTTGGGAAGTCAAGGCAGCCAGCGTGACACTGACCACATGACTCACAGAGAGCCATGAAACTATGAGTCTAACACCATATGTCCAGTGCACCTTAAGATGTGTAAATGAGGCCTTTACTTTACTTACTGCATATTTTATTAGTTCTTTTTGTATTTCTTGCATGTTACATAGAACTAGTTCAAACATGTGGCTGTGAATCATGGACAATTAATTATTAGTTAGTTGCATATCATTCACAGGACATCACAGTCAACACCAGCATTTTTTGGCAAGTTTACGTTCCGTAGTTTGCCATTGCTTTCTGAATGACCGACACCCATACCATTTCATAAAAATATGACTGTAAGACGGTCTGATGCTAAATAACTCACAGCTGTGTTTTGAATGTGGGTGTGCGGGATTATAAACTGCATCTGTAACTCCAGCGCCATGGAGCCAGCACTACTTACTGCATATGTTATTAGTTCTATTGGTATTTCTTGCATGTTACATAACTAGTTCTAACATACGGCTGTGAATCATGGACAATTAATAAACAAGCGAAAAAATACCTGGAGGTTTTGGAGAAGATGTGGTCTTATAGGAGTTAAAGTTGCATATCCTTTACAGGACGTTTGCAGTCAACACCAGCATTTTTAGCTGTTGCTAATGTCTTGGCAAGTTTTTCATTCAGTAGTCTGCCATTGCTTTCTGAACGACAGGCACCCATACTTTTGGTTTTATAGAAGGATGCTGAAAATTGTTTGGACAGCCAAAATGAATTATCTGGACATTTTGAGGGAGGATAAGTCGCAAAAGACAACATATCACAGTCATCAGAAAGAGGCAGTCTTAATTTGTTGGCCACATTATGAGAAGTCAAAAACTAGAACATAATGTGACAACTGGAAAGATTTGTGGAAAGAGAGTTAGAGGAAGAAAGTGAGAGAACATTCTTTGTCAGTATTGTGTCATGGCACGGAAGGGAGTCAATACACAAATTAATCCACACAGTTGGAGATTGCAAGATATGAAGAAGCATGATTGCCCACAGGCAAGACCTTTGATGATATGATGGTTATTTCATCCATTCCTGGTGTTTTTGAGTTGGAATTTTCTCAAGAGCTGTATCAAATTCTGCAATTTTTTGTGGTATTTTTCCTACCTCACCTTCTTCTATGGTGCTGTAATTTAGTTGGTCATTAAATGTGCAGTAATAACAAATAATTATGATATAATTAGTATTTCTTTTTCTTGTGTGCCTTTGTTTAAATAGCATGCATTTGTTTGATTTGTGTAAATGCATCTCACTTTGTGCTTTTACTATTTATTTTAAAATCTTTACTCTGAATGCTTTTTACTATATTACAGATCTCGAAGAACTGTAGGACTTAGGTTTCTACAGGTAAATCTTTTCCATGAAGATTTTTCACGAAATAATGTGGAGATCTTTGATGGGACAGCAGCAACCAGCAGCAAGCGACTTGGATACATTGTTGCCAACAGCAGCAGTCAGGAAATCCAGCGGTTATTTCAAACCACTGGAGACGTTATGTCCATACATGTTCATGCTTCTGTCAGCTTTGGGAGTTATGGCTTTATTGCAGAAGTTGTCAAACTTCCTTTGGCTGGACTAGTGTATCCAAGTAAGTCTTAGTAATGATTGGTCGATTGGATGGTTAGTCGGTTGGTTGGTTGGTTGGATGGATGGTTGGTTTGATAGTTGGTTGGATGGATGGTTGGTTGGTCATTTGCCAGTTGGGTGGTTGGTTATTGGTTGGTTGGATGGATGGTTGGTTGGTTTGATAGTTAGTTGGTTGGATGGATGGTTGGATAGTTGGTTTGATGGATGGTTGGTTTGATAGTTGATTGGATGGATGGTTGGTTTGATAGTTGATTGGATGGATGGTTGGTTGGTTTGATAGTTGGTTGGATGGATGGTTGGTTTGATAGTTGGTTGGATGGATGGTTGGTTTGATAGTTGGTTGGATGGTTGGTTGGTCATTTGCCAGTTGGGTGGTTGGTGATTGGTTGGTTGGGTGGATGGTTGGTTGGGTGGATGGTTGGTTGGTTGGTCATTTTCCAGTTGGATGGTTGGTTGGATGGTTATTGGTTGGTTTGATGGTTGGTTGGTTGGATGGATGGTTGGTTGGTTTAATGGTTAGTTGGTTGGTTGGTCATTTGCAGGTTGGTTGGTTGGATGGATGGTTAGTTGGTTAGTGGTTGGTTTGATGGTTTGTTGTTGATTGGACAGTCATTTGATCAGTCAATTGGTTCTGAATCCTCTCAGAGACTGAGTTTAACTATTATGTCCGAAGCCCTGGCATTCAGGTTGTCTAATTACTGAAAGACTATGAGTTTAAATTATTAAGTCCGATGCCCTGGCATTCAGGTTGTCTGATTACTGAAAGACTATGAGTTTAAACTATTAAGTCTGATGCTGTGGCATTCAGGTTATCTGATTACTGAAAGACTATGAGTTTAAACTATTAAGTCCAATGCCCTGGCATTCAGGTTGTCTGATTACTGAAAGACTATGAGTTTATACTATTAAGTCTGAATCACTGGCATTCAGGTTGCCTGATTACTGAACATCTATCAGAGTGAGGTTGGTGTAAATCTCTACTCTCAGCCCAGTACCAGAACTCCATTTTCATGTGGAATGTGTTGAAGAGCTCTCATACCTCTCCTCAAGCCCAGAAACCAAGGGGGGTATGTAAGACTGGTACTTCACATCTGCAGAGAGGCATATTAGGATGTAACCAGGACGTGATTCAGTGCGGGACATTTGGACCAGGTTAATGTTTACTCCACGGGTTTAGGTATTTTGTTGTCAGTAGACTCTAACCTGATGCAAGAGAAAGAGTGACTAAGTGATCAGGTCACCATATTTCCATGTCACGATTGTGTAGCATTATTTATGGTCTGTTTATGGTTCTTTTAAATGAGATAAACACCACTATCCTCAAGAGAGATCAGCATGGCTGAATGGATAAGAGAGCTTGATCTTAAACATCCAGTGTGCTGATGCCGAGGTAGCGGGTTCAACCCCTACACCGGTCAGTTTGATTGAAATATTAACGTCTCGTCCTTGACTTGGGGACGTAAATTACAAGTACCTCAGAAATTGAGTGAGTTCACCTGATGGTGAGGGACACTGGTAATAGGGAAAGCTAATACACACACAAAAATCAGTCCAGTGCACTATATGTAATAGCACATGTATGGGCTATGCTTGAGTTCAAAGCGAGCAACGCTAAAAAAAACTATCATAAAGCAAAACAGGTGACCCGGCTCTCTGTTGGAACAGATACTGACACAACTGTATAAAAATATACAAAGGCTCTCTATCTGATCATCAGAATGAGCCAAGAAATGAAGCATTGACTGCAGTATGCTTATGGGTCTTGTTTTGTATTTTTATTTAAAATATACAATGGCCGCATGTTGTCTACAGATTGCAACCATATTTGCAAATATTGTGATGCTGAATTAATGCTAGTTTTTCAGTATTATTATATAAATATATGTTTCTTTGTATGATTTATATTTATTACTTGACTTTGCTGTGCCTTTAAAGACAATAGTGTGACATATCGTAGACATTTGATTTATTTTCACGAAGAAGCCGATGCTGAGAGGTTACGGTATCTTCCTCAGAATCAGAAGGTCTTTCAATCTCAACATAGGATGGAATTTGTTCAAGAACCATTGGAATCAAATGATATCACACATCCCCCTGATCTCTTGGGCAGTGAAATTGGTTATTTAGCCTTCTCAGATGAGGGTAAAAAACAAGAGGTCCTTTGTGCACATTAAAAATCCTCTGACAGTTGAAATTGGCAAAGAGTAGGGGGTAAAGCTATTGCTCTGGCAACCATTGTTAGGAAAGAAAACCAAAGTAAGCAAGCCTTGCACAAATGCATTCCAAAATCAGATTCACTGATCTTTCAGGTGCATAACAAGGTTTGATGCACTTTTCTTGAAAGAGGAATGAAGAAGATTTACTTTGATTTAGAAATTATTTGACAGATATGATGCTGGTTAGTATACTTGTAGTTTGTTTCTTCAATTTAATCCTAGATTTTCATTTATTCATTCAGTAGCATGTCCTCTGCGGAATCTCGCTCCCATAACAACCTTCTGGAAAAGTTCTCGGCCATATGCAAGATGCCCCGCATCAGACACCCTTCTGGAGATCATCCGCCACATCTTGCATCCGTATTCTCTTTGGCCTTCCTCTTCCTCTATTCTCGGGCATATACCCCTCCATAATTGTTCTCTCCAAATTTTCATGACATTTCAAGTGACCAAAATATTTAAAGTTTCTTTGTTTTATCCTCTTAAGTAGCCAACCTTCTTCAATATTCAGATCTTTGTATGTGGATGCATTTTTTCTTTCCTGTATTCTAGATATTCTTAGAACCTGTCTATAACATTTATATTCAAAGACATTTATGCGCTGTTCACCCAGTTTAGTAATTGTTCAGGTCTCACATGTGTATGTTGCAATGGGAAAGATGCATGCTCTTAAAAATCTTAATTGTATAGGTCTATCTGTCCCACACCACATTTTATTCTGTTGTTTTATTTTTTGAAAAATAGATATTTTATTCGAAATTTTCCAACACCTTCAATTTTATCCTAGTTTTTATAAACTTTAAAATCCTTTGAAGCTCTTGTCAGAAGTTATGTTAGCCATTTCCAATATGTATTTTTTTCCTTTCCAGACAGTGAATACAGCCATACAATTCAACAAGCAGAGATCCGCCAAAATGAGGATGGAGCAATTCAATACAAAAATGTGGGAGAGACCACTCCTTCACTGTATATTGAACATTGTTGGCTGGACAGGAATGGCTACCCAGTTCTGAATCTGACCTCACCACCTTGTGTTGACATCTCACTGCAGAGCACCATCAGTTTCAGATTTTCTCATAATCAGGTGAGAAATATTGAAGAAAGAATTGAGGATTTATCCTGCACTTACCCATAGACAAATTATACAACTCAAAGACATCATGCAAGGTACAAGAGGAACATGATGAGATGAGATGAGAAAGACATCATGCTGGCCTAAGTCTTGCTTATTAGAACAGTATTGTTGTGCTAAATGTATAAAAGCCTAACTCTAGTGCGAGGAAATGTAACCTAAAGACTAAATGTAATGACGGAACAGATCAGGTCTTGGTCAGCAACTGGTCTAGGATGGAAATTCCGACTGGCAGACAGTTAGAACATTGCTTTGCTGATCTTGCCGCTTGTCTTGTTCCAGACGTATTGGTGTTACTTTTTCTCTGGATGAAACTAGGCAAGCTGATTGAGGGATCATGCTATATGGGCAACACATGGTCTCTCCAATTCAGCCCAAGCTTTGTGCTATGGAGAGGTATAACACCATCCACGGTCCAAATTATGGGTTATTGTTGTGCCTATTTTGAAGCACAATGTAACAAACTATTGTCTGCCAAGACAGCAAGGTGCCAGTAAATGTATAAAACAGTACTACTTTTTGTTTTCTCTACACATGTGGTATAATAGGAACAATAATGAAAGAAAGGCAGTGTGTAATTTGGCCGTTTATCCTCTTCTTCTTTTTTAAAACAACATCACTAAGTCATTTGGGTGACATGATTTCTAGTGTTCGTTATCTTTTGTAAAAATTGTAAAAGTGCCAGTGCCATAATCTGTCAATTCTTTAATGTTACTAGTCCAGGATTTCTATTGTTGGCTTTCTTGCTTGCTTTCAAATGTACTGTGGAGAATAAGTTTTGAAAAGAGATTATGGCCAAACTAGCAAGCTTGCAGCATTTCACTACTAACTAGAGTCATTCTTGATTCTGTGCACATATAACAGCAGTTTATAGTTGATTAATTTGATTGAATATTAAGTTATTGCTTATAATTGAAGGTACATTATTTTATTGAATATTTAGATATTTAACTGTGTTCTAATTGTGCTGCTCTAAACATCTCTACAGCTTAGGTTTAGTCTCTCCACTTCCTCCTTTCTTTTTATGCAAATCAAATGTGGTAATTATATATTATATTCTTATTAGTTAATACATTTACATTATACAAAAATTGCTATATAAATACATTTCTACTTGGTTTAAGTACAATCAGAGAATCGTTAGCTAAGTTTATTTATCTGTCTCTCTGTGCTTTATTTAGTCCTGCTTGTGCTTATCCATGAATTTGTTTGCTGATTAACCAAATGGTGTTTCCCAGCAGTTGACATTTAATAACTTTGGGGGACACTCCATAATAAAGTGGTCTGAACTATTTGCCTTGCACTCTTAAGGCCGTGAGTGCATTTTTGGACTGTCATTCAGGCTGCTAGTAAAATGTTTCCATAGACCCCTGGGGATCATCACTAGAGCTGCAGAGTTTAGGCTTTGTGTGATGCTCTCTGTAGGTGGCTTGCCATTCTACAGGGAAGATTGAGCCATATAGGGTACAACTCAGTGCAATGAAATGGATCCTCTCACCTTTAATCAGGGTACAACAACTCAGTGCAATGAAATTGATCCTTTCACCTTTAATCAGAGTAAAACTTTGTGCAATGAAATTGATCCTCTCACCTTTAATCAGAGTACAACTTTGTGTAATGAAATTGATCCTTTCACATTTAATCAGGGTATAACTCGGTGCAATGAAGTTTGTCCTCTCACCTTTAATCAGAGTATAACTTGATGCAATGAAGTTGATCCTCTCACATTTAATCAGGGTATAACTTGGTGCAATGAAGTTGATCCTCTCACATTTAATCAGGGTACAACTTGGTACAGTGAAATTGATCCTCTCACATTTAATCAGGGTATTACTCGGTGCAGTGAAGTCGACCCTCTCACCTTTAACCTTTATGTTCCACCAGATTAAACCCCTTCGTGGCTTAGAGGTTATAACTTTTCTCCGTAATCTCGTATACTCTCGTCGGTAACATGATGACGGTGAGAATCAGCAGTGGTTCGAATCGCATCGGTAACTTACGGGGTATGTGAGCCGGCCGTTCAGAAAGCAATGGCAAACTACTGAGCGTAATCTTGCCAAGAAATCAACATACAGCTGAAAGATGCTGATGTTGACAGCGATGTCCTGTAAAGGATATGCAAAAAAAAAAAAAAAAAAGATTAAACCCGGTAAATAAGTGTGTCGCACAAATTGTTGGATGTGTGTTTGACCCTTAGTATGGCTGATAATTTCATCCCCTCAAAAAACCATTCTGTGCATTACATGGTGACTGTTTGAGCAGGTGATCTTAGTTCCTCAGTCTTGAAATATTGAAAAAAAAAAATGATGATGGATAAAAGAAAACAATATTTGTTAAAATGTATCAATAAATACTGAATGATAATAAAATTACATTACAGTTTATTATATAATTTTTTGCCTAAAATACTTTTCATTTTCTGAAATGCAGCATTTGACTTACCCTATTCTGCTCTTAATCTCTTACTTGCATTTTCCATCTGATATTACAATTTCCTAGGAACAGACAGGAACACTGAGGTGATCGAGTGAAATGGCGAATCATGACCGCCCACATGATTGATTGATTGATTACAATTTTCCCTGGGTATTTAAAATTCTTAACTTGATTAAGCATTTTCCCTTCTATTGTTACCTCACATTTTGGTGGTATCTATCCATTGCTATAACCATTGTTTCTGTTTTCTTGATATTCAAGGAAAGTGCTTTAAAAAAAAAAAAATTCACTCTCTATTTCTACAAATTATATAAATCGAGTTTACAAAAAACATTAAACTTGTGCATGGACATCTAAAGAATGCATACATACAGAGCTATCGAGTGAAGGTAAGAAATGAAACTATCATTAGAACACTTAGTTGAAAAGCTGAGAAAATAAACGATTGCCAAGCAATCGCCAGTCAGTGTTCAAGCATGGATTTAGCTTACCTCCTGCCTTAAATGGGATTAGAACTTCTGATGAGCGAATCTCAATATTCTAACCCCTCCGCCATCCATTGATTAGAGGTACAGTTAGATGTAGTTGCATATCCTTTATAGGGTGTCATAGTCAACACCAGCATTTCTTGGCTGCATGTGATTTCTTAGAAAGTTTACGTTCAGTAGTTTGCCATTGCTTTCTGAATGATGGGAACTCAAACCATTGTATTAAAACCAAAGCTTCTAAATGACCTGCAGCTGTGTTTCAAACGCAGTATGTGGGATTACAAATAGTGTTCAGAACCCCTTCGCCACATAGCTGGCCATTAGAGGTAAAACAGGCTGATAATTCCAGACCTTACTAGCAGTCTGAGAGTCTTATATCTAAATCTCTAAATCAACTGACGCTTACTTGTACATTGGCAGATCTCTCACAACCATGGAGGTATGTACTTGTCTGCCTTTACTAGCACTCTCAGTACAGCTCTGAAGGGAAACATAACCAACAATGTATTTGCCTTTGGTAAAAATGGAGAAGCTCTCAACATATCAGGCCACTACTTTCAGCATTTGATGCTGTTCCAGAATTACTTTTACAATTATACAGCCGGTAAGTAGTTTCCTTTTTTGAAAAACATATAATACATTGTGGTACGATCATTCATCGTCAAGTACCTTGCAGACTGGCATGAGTGACTATACTTATCAACATCTTGTGGTCTTCAACTGCATGTATCAATTCACAAGAATTGTCTCTTGCTGTCTTCCTTCCTCTGTCTCTCTTTCCACTCCATGGTGAAGTGGTTAAGCCATCTGCCTTGCACCTCAAACATTGTGGGTTCGTTTCATTCAGTTCACAAGTGCTATTTTCTAGAAGACTCCTGAGAGTCCTCACTGGAGCTATCGAGTTTGTGCTCACTGCGATGCTTTTACCAGGCCACCCTATGGAAAGAGACCAAGCCATTTGACATCAATCCTATCTAATGAAGGGATCCTCTCATCTTTATACTCCTCTTTCTACAGATGTGATCAATACTAGATAAATTGTATATGAATAACAAAATATTAAGAGTATAGTCAGTTTTTGTGTGTGTTGATTTATTGATATGTATTTACTTCTTAGGGAAGAGGGTGTAATATGCTAACCAGGACCAGATTACGGACCCTTGTTCATGCCGTCAGGCATATTGTGTATATGGTGCTAGTCCCATAAATTTTCATAAACCAATCAACACTCGGTGCATGATGGGCTTAAAATGGGTACCAGAATCGGCACTCAGTGCATGATGGGCTTAAAATGGGTACCAGAATCGGCACTCAGTGCATGATGGGCTTAAAATGGGTACCAGAATCGGCACTCGGTGCATGATGGGCTTAAAATGGGTACCAGAATCGGCACTCGGTGCATGATGGGCCTAAAATGGGTACCAGAATCGGCACTCGGTGCATGATGGGCTTAAAATGGGTACCAGAATCGGCACTCGGTGCATGATGGGCCTAAAATGGGTACCAGAATCAACACTCGGTGCATGATGGGCTTAAAATGGGTACCAGAATCGGCACTCGGTGCATGATGGGCCTAAAATGGGTACCAGACTCGGCACTCGGTGCATGATGGACCTAAAATGGGTACCAGAACATTCCTAGGAAGTAATGGCATCCAGCGTGATATTGATCACATCAGTCTTTGAGTGTTGGCTAGTCAATCAAACTATGGACCTCGTACCATATAAGTCCTGTTCTCTGTCACTCTCTCTCTCTCTCTCTCTCTCTCTCTCTCTCTCTCTCTCTCTCTCTCTCTCTCTCTCTCTCTCTCTCTCTCTCTCTCTCTCTCTCTCTCTCTCACTCTTACTCTTACAATCTCTTGTGCTTGTTCTCTTTCTTTCTCCATTCCTCTCTCCCCTTCCCTCCCTCCTTCCCCCCTCCTATTTATCTCTCTTATTATCTCAGCTTTGTGTATTTGCAAAGTACTTACCAGCTGCATTATGTTGCTAAACATAATCCATTTGTCACTACTCTATCTCATTAGTGTTAGTACAATTCAAGCAAACAGACAGTTGCAATTTTCTTTAATTAAAATTTTCATACACAAGATCTGTTGTCCACATATCATACACAAATTGTATTGTCCATATATCATATACAAGTTGTATTGTACATAAATCATATACAAGTTGTATTGTACATATATCATATACAAGTTGTATTGTCTATATATCATATACAAGTTGTATTGTCTATATATCATATACAAGTTGTATTGTACATGTATCATATACAATTTGTATTGTCCATACATCATACACAAGTTGTATTGTCCATATATCATATACAAGTTGTATTGTACATATATCATATACAAGTTGTATTTTCTATATATCATATACAAGTTGTATTGTCTATATATCATATACAAGTTATATTGTACATATATCATATACAAGTTGTATTGGCCATACATCATACACAAGTTGTATTGTACATATATCATATACAAGTTGTATTGTACATATATCATATACAAGTTGTATTGTATGTATATCATATACAAGTTGTATTGTCCATCTACCTGGTTTCTGTTAGCGCCGAACGTTGGGCGGCGCTTACCAAACCCGACACCCCACATTGTGCCAACGGCTTCGGGCGGAAGAGGGCAATTGGGAGGGTACAAGCCTTACCCTGGTGCGAGGAAATGCAAGCTAAAGACAAAATTGTCATGGCAGGGCAGACCAGGCCCTAAGCCTTGGTTGGCGACTGGTCTAGGATCGAAGCTCCGACAGGCGGACAGTTAGAGCATTGCTTTGCTGATCCGGCAGCTTCTGCAGCTTGTCTTGTTCCAGATGTAGGGGTGTTACCTTTCCTCTGGAGTGAACTAGACAGGCCGAGAGAGGGATCATGCTGCATGGGCAACACATGATCTCTATATTTTAGCCCAGGCTTTGTGCTATGGAGAGGCAATAACTCCATCCCTGGTCTTAACTGGTCTCGGAATCAAAGCGAGAGGCAACTGTTACGGGTTATAAGTCCTTGTCAGTTGGCGTAGACATGGGGCGCCACGCGTTGCCTCTGACGGTGGGAGACACCTATAGGTGTCACTGATCAGCTACCGCCCGTCTCAAGCTGGGCAGCCCCCAGCCAATTGGGTGCTGATCCGCCACAGCCTGCCTGCTTCAATGGGTGCTTGGGGCTAGGACAAAATCTGAATCGCAGGCTGTAAAACCAATGCACCAGGTACAAACAAAAATAAAAATAGAAACCTCAAGTTACGGCTTGCAACCTGGAACGTGAGAACCATGTGTCCAGGATTTTCCACTGACTTGACCAATATTGACGATGTGAGAAAAACGGCTGTGATTGATGCCGAACTCAATCGTCTTAACATTGATATTGCTGGCCTGCAGGAGACTCGCCTCGCTGAGGAAGGGTCACTCAGGGAAAACAACTACACCTTTTTCTGGAAGGGTAGAGGGCAGGCAGAAAAAAGGCAACACGGTGTGGGCTTTGCAGTGAAGAATTCGCTACTGGGAATGATTGAAATTCCAGCAGGAGGAAATGAAAGACTATTATCCCTGCGCTTGGCAACCTCTTGTGGGTTTGCCACCATTATTACTGCATATGCACCGACACTCGATTCCTCTGATGATGTGAAGGATTCGTTCTATGAGGAGTTAGACTCTGTGATCAAGGCAGTTCCAAAATCTGACTACATTTATATGCTCTGTGATTTCAATGCTCGTGTGGGCAAGGACTCGAGTTCATGGCCAGTGTCCCTTGGAAAATACAACATCGGTCGCATGAATGAAAATGGGCAAAGGCTGCTGGAGCATTGCACCAGTAATGACCTATGTATTACAAACTCTTTTTTTAAAACAAAAGAGATGCATAAGGTCACATGGAAACATCCAAGATCCGGCCATTGGCACCAGCTGGACTTCATCATCACACGGAGACAACATCTGAACCATATATCATTGACTCGTAGTTACCACAGTGCTGACTGTGATACAGATCATTCTTTGGTTGTTGCAAGAGTTAGACTGAGACCAAAGAGAATCTACACAGCTAAACACAAATCTAGCCCCAGGATTAATATTATTAACACTCATGATCCTGAAAAGTGCTTTCAGTTTCAACAGCAACTTGAAGACGCTTTCACTGATACACCAGAAAATTGTACAGTAAATGAAAAGTGGGGTCAAATTAAGGAAACCTTTATAAAACTGCCGTAGGGGTTTACGGCACTGTGGATCATAAGAGGCAGGACTGGTTTGCGGCCAACAGCGAGACTCTGCAGCCCTTGATTGATAAGAAGAAGAAAGCTCTCTTAAGAAACAAGGAAAGACCAACGCGTAACACTCTGAGTGAGCTAAGGCAAGCTAGGAAGGATGTGCAAAAGGCTGCCAGGCAGTGTGCAAATGATTATTGGATCAAGTTATGTGAGTCCATTCAAATCGCAAGTGATAAGGGAGACATAAGAAGCATGTATGAAGGAATAAAGAAAGCCTGTGGTCCAGTGATCAAAAGAAGTGCACCATTGAAAACCTTGACTGGAGAAGTCATCACTGATAAGAAACAGCAGATGGACAGATGGGTAGAGCACTATTTGGAGCTTTACTCAAGTGAGACCAAACTAGCGGATGATGCCCTTAACGCCATAGAGGCTCTACCAACTCTTGACCACCTGGACACACTTCCCACCATAACAGAAGTTAAGTGTGCTATAAATGAACTTGCATCTGGCAAGGCTCCAGGTAAGGATGGGATTCCAATAGAGGTTATCAGGAGTGGGCAAGACACACTCACTATACAGATCCACCAGCTAATAGAGCTATGCTGGCGTGAAGGACAAGTCCCACAGGATTTCAAAGATTCAAGCATCATAACACTGTACAAGAACAAGGGCGATCGGAGCGACTGCAACAACTATAGGGGTATCTCACTTCTGTGTATTGTTGGAAAAGTATTTGCCAGAATTGTTCTGCGCAGACTTCAAGTCCTAGGAGATCAAGTCTACCCCGAATCACAGTGTGGCTTTCGACAGAACCGGTCTACCACTGATATGATATTCTCATTGCGACAAATGCAAGAAAAATGCCGTGAACAGAATCAACCACTGTTTATTGCCTTCATCGACCTCACAAAGGCATTTGATTTGGTCAGTCGTGAGGGTCTGTTCAAGGCACTAAAGAAGATTGGCTGCCCACCAACTCTTCTGTCCATTGTGGAATCGTTCCACACAGGCATGAAGGGTATAATCAAGTTTGATGGTGCAACTTCTGAAGAATTTGAAATCAAGAGTGGAGTTAAGCAAGGTTGTGTACTAGCTCCCACCCTCTTTGGAATATACTTTTCATTTCTACTGAAATATGCATTTCGTGATCAGGATGGTGGTATATACATTCACTCACGCTCAGATGGCGGCCTCTACAATGCTCAGAGATTGAAGGCTAAGACCAAAATTAGGAGGGTACTGATCAGAGAGTTGCTTTTTGCAGATGATGCTGCAGTTACGACCCACTCTGAGGAAGAATTGCAATGTCTACTATCTGCATTCTCCAATGCTTGTTCTGAATTTGGTTTAACAATTAGCAAAAAGAAGACACAGATTATGTCACAAGGTGCACATGGGGTACCATCAATCTTTATTGACGACGCCGAACTAGAGATAGTAGACCATTTTACATATCTAGGATCAGTGGTAAATAGCAAATTATCCCTAGATCAGGAAATCAACATCTGGATTGGTAAGGCAGCAACAACAATGAACAGGTTAAGAAAAAGAGTCTGGGAGAACAGGAAGCTTACTGCCAAAACAAAAGTCCTTGTCTATCAAGCCTGTGTCCTTAGTACTCTTCTCTATGGCAGTGAAACCTGGACAACTTACTCACACCAAGAGAACAATTTAAACAGCTTTCATATGCGGTGTCTGCGAAGAATTCTTGGTATTAAGTGGCAAGACAAAATCACAAATACTGAAGTATTGGAAAGATCAGGTTGTGTGACAGTTTATTCCATGCTCAGTCTTCGTAGACTTAGATGGATAGGACATCTTAGGAGGATGGATGATGGTAGAATACCAAAGGATATCTTTTTTGGTGAACTACAGATGGGTAAGAGATCTCAGGGTCGGCCTCTACTACGATACAAAGACGTGTGTAAGCGGGACATGATTGATACAGGCATTGATAATGCACATTGGGAGCAAGTCGCCGCTGAACGTGTTGCATGGAGGGCAAACATCAGAAATGGAATAAAGTCAAAGGAGAAAATTATTGCAGAAAAGTCACACACCAAGCGTTTGAGACGTAAGATGGTGCATGATGGTGGAAATGACCACGTGTTCACATGCACCCACTGTGAACGGACATTTACAGCGCAAATTGGCCTTATCAGTCACACTCGCTACCGCCATAGTTAAAAGTTATTATGCCTTTTTAAAGCACAAACTATCGTCTGTCAAGACGGCAAGGTGCCAATGAATGTCCATACATCATACACAAGTTGTATTGTCCACAATTCATATACAAGTTGTATTGTACATATATCATATACAAGTTGTATTGTCTATATATCATATACAAGTTGTATTGTCTATATATCATATACAAGTTGTATTGTCCATACATCATACACAAGTTGTATTGTCCATATATCATACACAAGTTGTATTGTACATATATCATATACAAGTTGTATTGTACATATATCATATACAAGTTGTATTGTCTATATATCATATACAAGTTGTATTGTCTATATATCATATACAAGTTGTATTGTACATATATCATATACAAGTTTTATTGGCCGTACATCATACACAAGTTGTATTGTACATATATCATATACAAGTTGTATTGTACATATATCATATACAATTTGTATTGTCTATATATAATATACAACTTGTATTGTCTATATATCATATACAAGTTGTATTGTCTATATATAATATACAACTTGTATTTTCTATATATCATATACAACTTGTATTGTTCTTATTCATTCATTCATTCAGTAGCATGTCCTTTGCAGAACCTCGTTGCCATAACAACCTTCTGGAAAACCTCTCGATCATAAGCAAGATGTCCCGCGTCCGATACACCCATCTGGAGATCATCCACCACATCCTGCACCCATCTTCTCTTTGGCCTTCCTCTTCCTCTCTTCCCAGGCATATACCCCTCCATTATTGTTCTCTCCAAACTTTCGTTACGTTTCAAGTGACCAAAATATTTAAATTTTCTTTGTTTTACTGTTTTTAATAGCCAACCTTCTTCAATATTCAGCTCTTGAAGTATTGTCCATATATCATATACAAATTGTATTATCCATATATCATATACAACTTGTATTGTCTATATATCATATACAAGTTGTATTGGCCATACATCATACACAAGTTGTATTGTCCATATATCATATACAACTTGTATTGTCCATATATCATATACAAGTTGTATTGTCCATATATCATATCATCATCATCATCATCATCATCTTCCACTTCTGACGTCAAGCGTCGTGGGGAGGAATAATTTGCATTCTAGCGCCCGGTGGACGGCACTGGATAGTGTCATTCCATGTGGTTGTACAATGTCTCTGATGTCATCAATCCATTTTCTTCTTGGACGTCCTCGTGGTCTCGTCGCAGATGATCTTTGATGTAAGGCCAGTGATGGTAGTTGCTGATGTTGCATTCTAATGACATGGCCAAACCACTTGATCTTCTGTCTTTCAATAAATGTGGCACAAGGTGTTGATCCCACAGTCTGTCTGATAGTAGCATTTCTTACTCGGTCTCGGATTGTTAAGTTGGCAGCTCTCCTCAGGCATCTCATTTCGCAGGTGTTGATTTTGCGAAGGTGTAATTTGGATAAAGTCCAGGTTTGAGATTGGTAGCATAGGGTTGGTGTGAATATGCTGTTTATTATCTGTCGTTTTGCGGACATGGGTATGTTTGGATGTTTCAGTAAAGGTGATAGTTGGTATGTAAGTGCACTAGCTTTTTGACATCTGATTTCAATCTGCCATCTTCTGTGATCATACTTCCAAGGTATTTGAATTCTTTAACTTGTTTCAGAGGTGTGTTGTTTATCTGTATACTTAGTGGGCCTGGCGATCTGCTAACTTGCATTACTTCGGTTTTGGCTGTGTTTATACTCATATTGTATCTGCTGCAGGTTGAACTCAGATTAGTAATATAATTTTGTAGTCTGCCCTCATCGCTGTAAAACAGGCACTGATCGTCTGCAAATAGAAGTTCATTTATCCCCTGTGGGTCAGTTGTTTCATCTGGAGTAAAGAGTTCTAAATTTTCTGAATCTGTTCTGTCGAGACTTGCTTCTTTGGAAATTCTGTCCATGTAGATATTGAATAGCAGGGGAGAGAGCACACATCCCTGCCTCACTCCTGTATTGACTGTGAACATATCTGATATACCTTCTTGTGTTCTTACTGCACTTTGTATATCTATATCTATAAAACAGAGTGTTTGTGGTTTTGTGTGTTTGTGGGTAGCTTTGTATTGGATGCATTTGATAACGGTACATCCGATTGAGATGAAATTTTCTACACGTCTTCCTTTCATTCCTGTGCAACCGACTATAATAGTTTCTTAGTGTAAAATCTTCTACTTATTTAATAACATTTACTTTTTCATTTTTCATTATATAATTTCTATATAGCAGGGGGACTTCACTCTAGAAAAGTTATTTCAAGGGGCATAACTTTTAATAACATTTCTATATACTTTATAGTCATATTGTTGGACTTACTTGCACTATTGTTAAACTCTTTGTCTATAGTTATTTTCAGGCATATGAGTTATAATAAATAATGATATAATCTTTAAGGCATTTTCAAAGTTTTCATAAAAATAATGCATAATGCATAACATTGTAACCCATCTTTTTCTGCTTAAAGAACTTATCAACTGTCATGTCGGTGATTAAAAACAGTTTTCATTAAAAATAATGAATGGTGTGTGGAAGAACATTCTTTTAAGTTACTGTGCGCCAGGAGCTGGGCGAAACCACGCCGGGTCAGATAGATAGACAGACAGACAGATAGTCGGGAACGGAAGCTTATTTGACTACTTATATGAATTAAATGACATGCTCCCCACCATGGACTGGGTGAAGCCGGGCCGGGTCAGACAGACAGACAGTCGGGAACGGGAGAGCTTATATGACTACGTATATGAATTAAATGAGATGCTCCCCACCAGGGACTGGGTGAAGCCGGGACAGACAGACAGATAGACAGACAAACAGATAGTCGGGAACGGGAGAGCTTATATGACTACGTATATGAATTAAATGAGATGCTCCCCACCAGGGACTGGGTGAAGCCGGGCCGGGTCAGACAGACAGATAGACAGACAGACAGATAGTCGGGAACGGGAGAGCTTATATGACTACTTATATGAATTAAATGAGATGCTCCCCACCAGGGACTGGGTGAAGCCGGGCCGGGTCAGCCAGACAGACAGACAAACAAGCAGACAGACAGACTGATAGATAGATAGATCCCCTCCAGGGCCTGGGCGAAGCCGGGCCGTGTCAGATAGTATCATATACAAGTTGTATTGTCCATACACCATACACAAGCTATATTGTCCATGCATCATATACAACTTCTATTGTCCATACACCATACACAAGCTGTATTGCTCATATATCATACTCAAGTTAGTGGGTGCTACTGCTACAATTTTA
The DNA here is from genome assembly GCA_963921405.1 of Cepaea hortensis. NCBI lineage: Eukaryota > Metazoa > Mollusca > Gastropoda > Stylommatophora > Helicidae > Cepaea > Cepaea hortensis. The sequence continues at coordinate 168,331,681 of OY992876.1, read as the reverse complement.
TGTACAATAGTAAAGTACCCTTTTCCAGCCACAATGCCTATATTGTATATGGTGCCCCGGGAAGGTCACCTGGCCAACAAATGCCTGAGGAAGTCGGATGTGTCAGCTGAAAGGTTCAAATATCACAGCTCTGCTGTAAACAGGCACAACGCAGTTACATCTAAAACAACATTCCAGACGAATGCAGCAGAAGAAGAAGTATATAGTGCTGGCTTCATATTTTTAGATTAATCAGAACTTGATGGGTGATGTGGTCCGTATACACTGGCCAATCAGAACTTGATGGGTGATGTGGTCCGTATACACTGGCCAATCAGAACTTGATGGGTGATGTGGTCCTTATACACTGGCCAATCAGAACTTGATGGGTGATGTGGTCCGTATACACTGGCCAATCAGAACTTGATGGGTGATGTGGTCCGTATACACTGGCCAATCAGAACTTGATGGTTGATGTGGTCTGTATACACTGGCCAGTTAGAACATGATGGGTGATGTGGTCCATATACACTGGCCAATTAGAACTTTATGGGTGATGTGGTCCATATACACTGGCCAATTAGAACTTTATGGGTGATGTGGTCCATATACACTGGCCAATCAGCACTTGATGGGTGATGTGGTCCATATACACTGGCCAATCAGAACTTGATGGGTGATGTGGTCCGTATACACTGACCAATCAGAACTTGATGGGTGATGTGGTCCATATACACTGGCCACCCTTACTTCCCAGAACATTTCCTGGTATCCATTTTAGGTTAGGTCAATCTTTGAGCTGAGATCAATTTTTGTTAAATTCCCTTTTTTATGGGGTTTCAAAGACATAACCTTCCAGCCTGACACATAAATGTACTAGCCACTCCCACAAGTGACAAACAACATTGTTTATGTCAGGTGACTACCGAGATGTCATTCATGTCAAGAATGTGGTGGTGAATCTGACGCACAACTATATCCTTCGGAATATTGGACACTACATTATCCACACCCACAGCAGGTATGTGATTGTATTTTTCATGTTCAGAAATTAAATTTATTCAATGCAATTATTGTGCAGATGTGGGCAACCAAAATGAATAATCTTAATATTTTGAGAGAGGATAAGATATATGTCAATTTTTCATAAACAGATAGAGGCGGTCAACATTAAATTTTTTGGCCATGTAGTGAGAAAAAGAAGCTGTTTGATCATAACTGGAAAGATAAGTGGAGAAAAAAGATAGAGGAAGACAATGATTGAAGATTCTTGATGATCTTTCATCATAGCATGGACATATATAAATATATATCATCACACAAATTGGTACATTCTGTTGAAGATTGTGAAATGTGGAGAGTCATTTAGAAAGGCACTTTGATGGTAGATATATTTTAATTGCTTATGAAGTTTTAATACAGCGTTGAGAAGGAAACAATATTTTCTATTAAACCATCTTTTGGGTTATTTGTTTTTCTTGTGAGATTCGTAAAGTATCATCTTCATAAATGCTCTGGTCTCCTCCCTTGGATCATACAGCTGTTGAACCAGTGCATGAGTTCCATTGCATCAGCAAGGATCCTATAAAATGTGTATTCAGTCTGTGATTGATTACAAGGCTGAATTGACACTGCTGAAGTCTCGATATAAACACATTAGCTGCGATAAAAGTGAAGGATACAAGTAGTCAGTGGTTGCACAAGATCCCACTTTGTGATAATAGGCTCATTCAACTTTTTTTGACAAGTTGGTTTGGTTGAGAATCTTCTGGAAAATTGAGTTTTAACTCTGAATTCTTATGGTTTGACATTTGAGTCTTCTAGCCCTGAAAATGGCTTGCATATATTGGAATGAGGTTGGTGAAATCAGTTTTCTCTTGACCCAGTACCAAAATATTATATCCATGGGAACTATGTTTCAGAAGTTGTCTTCCCCAGCCCAAGCCCTGCAATCAGCAGGTGCTTCATATTTGCTGAGAGACAAGTTAGAATGTAGCTAGGTCACAATTCAGCATATCACAGAAAGACTGGCTAAGATTAGGCAAAAGTTTGTGTTTCCTCTATGAGTTTGAGGTATTTCAATGTCACCTTCAAACACAGTGATACACGGAAAATAACTATCTATAAATGGCCAAAGGACTCAAGTAATAAGAACCCTTAAATCCAACAGAAGCTATTTTTCTTGGTATGGTGTGCATTAAAAGAGGAGAATATGTGAGAGCTGTATGCAGGTATGAAAACAGGGATTGGTTGGTTGGTTGTGAACCCTGTGAAAGGTTGTGAGTGTCCAATATATTGGTGTTTAGGTTGTCTGAGCCCTGAAAAGGGCTTGCATATACGCGGGTGAGTCAATAAGTAAGTCACACAGTTATGTGGGATGGCAGGTAAATGTAGTTGGTGTTTTCTACAGGTGTCATTAGATGACAGCAACATCAAACTTTATATTCCCGTTCGTCAGGTCGCACTAGGTGTCTCATGCGCATGCGCAGCACATAAACAAAATGGTGATTGTACTTACGGAGTGTACAACCAAAGAGCAACGTGTTGTACGTTTTTTTTTGTGGGCAAAAAAGGACTGCCTGCAAAGGACATTCATAAGGAAATGCTTCCTGTTTATGCTAATTACCAGCCCGAATGGGTTCCAAATGTTGCTGTATGTAGCCGAGGCGCGGTGTTGGGGTGAGCGCCCAACATTGCTCAAATACCTCAATGGCTCGTGAATACATAACCTATGCAGCAAAAGTCCAACTCCTGGCCTTCACGTGGCGGGCCTGTTTAAACTAACAGGAGAAGGGGCGACGGCGAGTCTCTGGCGCCGGAAAATAACCAGTATGCTCTAGATGTGTATGCACGTACATGCATGCACAGACAGGTGTGTGCGCGCGTACACATCTACACTCGAGTGAGACCACAGTCTGCTCTAGCAAAGAAAGGTGCTGAAGACGGAGGCAACCAGCCAAGAGGCGCACCACAGAAATCAGGATGCCACGCAATCACGCAAAATGGAATATGTCGACTACTGCTAATCGTTATGGTGCTCGCCCTGCTTTGGACCCCCAGGCAGGTGCAGTGCCGGGCCCTATGTCTCGAAAGGGTCCAACCCCAACTACTGGAGGTCCTTCTCAGATGTCCTGTGGAGCCAGGGGACATGAGAATAGGACGACTGGCCATACTAAACGAAGACTTAAAATAATGCACTGGAATGCGGAGGGAGTCAGCAACAAAAAAATAGAATTAGAAAAAATCTTGGACCAAGAAAAAGTAAGCATATGTTGCTTGCAAGAAACTCACCTCAATGAAAATATAGCCTTCAAAATCAGAGGCTACCAGTGTTACCGATCTGACCGAAAGAACAGGCGAAAAGGTGGGATACTGACCCTTGTAAGAAATAACATCATGGCTTCCCAAATCAAAGTCTACATGGAAGGGGCTGAGTATCAGACACTTAAACTTAAGACAGGTAATACAGATCTACATCTGATCAATTACTACTGTCCAAGTGACCGCCCACAGGCACTGGACACTCTACCACTAAAAGAAAAAATGATTGTGTGTGGCGATTTCAACAGCCACTCGCAGAGCTGGGGATATGATCACATGGACCAGAGAGGAGAGAGACTGGAAGACTGGCAGGATGAGAATAGATTCATGTTGATTAACAAGCCGTCCGACCCACATACCTTCTACTCGAGATCATGGCACTCTACAACTACACCTGACCTGGCTTTTCATTCACCAGACCTGGAGTGGAACATTACACGAACTGTTGGGAAACAACTTGGTGGCAGTGACCATCGGCCAGTCTTTCTAACCGTAGAAAATGAGCTTGTAAGTGAAAGCAGCACCCTCTCGAGGTGGAACTACAAGAAAGCAGACTGGGCAATGTACAAGCATCGCACCAGCATACTGGTTAGAAACCTGAACACTGAGAAAGACATAAATAAAGCAGTTGAAGAGTTTGGGAAATGCATACTACAGGCAGCGCGAGAAACAGTACCAAGAGGAGCCCGTAAACAATATAAACCCTACTGGAGTAGTGAACTGGAACAGTTGCATAATGATGTTGAAGTGTGTAGAAAGCAAGCAGAGGCCACACCCAGCCAAGAGCACCACAATAAATTCCAGCATGCAAAAGCCAAATTTCAAAGGGCCAAGCTGCAGGCTAGACGGAAAAGCTGGCAGGAGAAAACGGAGTCTCTGAACTTTGAAAGAGACACAAGGAAATTGTGGAAGCTAATAAAACAGCTTAATGACGAGGGCACAGGGAGAAACTCAAAAATTGCACTACATAAAGATGGAAAAATCTTAACAAGAAAGCAAGCAGCTGACCATTTTGCGGACTCGTTCGCACAAGATAGCAATATCAAAATTAGTCCAGAGAAACAACAAGAGATTCGAGAGAAACGACAACATACAGGACAGAAGGAAATAGTACATGAGGTTCTGGAGGCACCCATCACAATCAGCGAACTGGAGCTAGCCATATCAAAACTGAAAATGAGAAAGTCACCAGGAGCTGATGGTATCTCCAATGAAATGATCAGGAACCTAGGAACAGAGGCCAAAACAAAGCTGTTGCAGATCTTCAATAACAGCTGGACCTTAGGCAGTGTTCCACAAGCCTGGAGAGAAGCAATCATGATACCCCTCCTAAAATCAGGGAAAGATGGTTCCATTGCCTCTAGCTACAGACCAATTAGCCTCACCAGCTGTCTCTGCAAAACACTGGAGCGCATCATCAATCACAGACTGCAGTGGTACATTGAAAGTAAAAACATCCTTGTGCCACAGCAGGCTGGCTTTAGGCAGTGCTACTCTACGGAAGATCAGACAACCTACCTCTCTCAAGAAATTGAGGATGCATTCCAAGAGAAGAAGCTGGTGCTTGCGGCATGGATAGATCTGAAGAAAGCCTTTGACAAAGTCTGGAAAGAAGGTCTGATGAAGAAACTGAGAAACTGCAAAGTCAATGGAAGAATGTACAAATGGGTGAAAGCATACTTGCACAACAGAAGAGCCCGAGTACAGATAGACGGACTCAAGAGCAAGAAAGTACTACTGCGTCACGGTGTCCCCCAGGGGGGAGTCTTGTCCCCCACACTTTTTCTAATCTTCATCAATGATCTTGTTGCTCACCTACCGCATGGAATTAAAGCGGCAATGTACGCCGATGACCTGGTTCTATGGAGCACAAATGAATATGCACCAGTGGCCACCAGATTGCTACAAAGAGCTGTAGATTCATTTGCTGCATGGGCAAATAGATGGTGTGTCAGCATAAACACTGACAAGTGCAGCACCACCCTATTTACCCTCTCTCCAAAACAAAAGGCAGGGATCATCCAGATAAATGGAACACCCCTAAGAGAAGATAAAGAACCAACATACCTTGGAGTAACATTTGATGGCAAGCTGACATGGAGAAAGCACATCAACAAAGCAGTAGCAAAAGCCAGAAGGAAAATAGCCATCCTGAGAAAGCTAAGTGGAACCACATGGGGAGCCAGTACGAAAATACTTAGCAAAGTTTACCAACAGAGCATACGACCACACCTGGAATATGGGTCAACTGCGTGGTGTTCAGCATCAAATACCACACTACAAGAGCTGGACAAGGTGCAAAATCAAGCACTTAGAGTCACCACAGGAGGGATGAGATCAACCCCTATAGTGGAAATGGAGAAGATGGGGAGGACACAGGCACTGAGTGAGCGCAGAGATACGAAAACGCTAATACAAGCAGAAAAGTTCCTCAGCTTGCCAGGCCACCCTATGAAGAACAGATTTGAAAACCTAGCTATTGGGCGGTTGAAAAGAAGTAGTTTTATCCACCAGGCCAAACGACTCTGCAGAGAAACCACTGATCTGCCCACAGTTGGTATCCCCCTAACAACTATTCCAGAGCGAACTCCATGGAAAGATGAGCATAGACTATCGTTACAAATCCAGACAAAAGTGAGAGGAATATTTGACAAGGAAGAACAGAACAGTGTGCAGCGCAGAACAGCCACTCTCAGCTTCCTTGATGAAGAATACCCACAGGACCTCTGGATCCGAGTCTACACAGATGGGTCAGCACAAAATGCTGTTCGAAATGGAGGAGCGGGAGTGTACATAGAATACCCAAATAATACTAGGGACACAGCCAGAGTGCCGACAGGAAAGTACTGCCATAACTATGATGCCGAAATTGAGGCAATCAAGATAGCAACAGAGAAATTACTAAATAACAGCAATGGTACACAACCTGTGGTGCTACTAACAGATGCAAAATCAGTACTCGAGGCGCTCCTCTCTGGGAAATTGCCAGTACTAAGGACACTACTTTCTGAACTCAGCAGTCAGCATAAAGTCACCATACAGTGGATACCATCCCACTGTGGAGTACCCGGAAACGACAGAGCTGATCAATTGGCTAAGGAAGGAGCCAAAGAGGAACAGCCTGATGTGCCCGTTACATACCACCAAAAGAAAAGAATGATCAAATCAGTCAGAAAGCCACCAAAACCTGCTCAAGATGACTACCACATTATGGACAGACCAGAACAAGTCATTATTCTGCGCCTCAGAACAGGACACAATAGATTACGCAACCACATGTATACAAAATTCAAGATTGGTGAAACAGCCATGTGCACATGTGGATTGGCGTCGCAGACAGCAGAGCACATACTCCAAGACTGCCCAAAATATAACATATCTAGGCAAACCTTCTGGCCTAGAGAGACGACAGTGGAAGATAAACTCTATGGACCACTGTGTGAACTGAAAAAAACAGTTCAATTCATGCAAGAGACGACATTGCAGATATAGACATATTTCAAGCGAACGAAAGAAGAAGAAGAAACCAGCCCGAATCACAGCATGCTTCAGTGCAATGGAAACATCCTTCTTCGCCTTGTGTCCAAACATTCAAGGTTACGCCATCAGCAGGGAAGATTATGCTGACAGTGTTATGGGATTGTCAAGGAGTGCTTTTAACCAATTTCAAGAAGAAAGGTGACAATGTGAATTCTCAATCTTACTGTGAAGTTCTATCGATGCTTCATGATGCAATTCGAAGAAAACATCCAGACTGTTGACTAGAGGAGTGTTGCTTCTTCATGACAATGCCAGACCACATACGGCTCAATTAACTCAGGAGAAAATTAACCAACTAAGGTGAGAAGTTCTGGAACATCCACCTTACAGCCCAGACTTAGCCCCTAGCGATTTCCACCTTTTTGGTCCACTGAAAATCCACCTTGGCGGGAGACATTTCACAAATGATGCCGAAGTTGAATGTGAAGTGAAAACATGGTTTAGAAAACAGAGCATGCAGTTCTATGCAGCCGGTTTGGGAGGACTGATAAAACAATGGGATAAGTGCATCAATGTTGGTGGAAATTATGTTGAGAAATAAAGGGACAAAGTAAGTATAAAAATAAACTGTTTCAAGTTGTTATCATATTTAGTTATTTTTCTACAGCCATTTGTGACTTACTTATTGACTTGCCCTCGTATCAGCGTAAGGTTCTGCGGAGAATTTTCTCCAGACCTGGTAGCAAAGTGTTATCCATGTGGGCACTTGTGTTGGGGTGCCCTTCTCTTCTCCAGCTTCAACCAGTGGAATGTGCAGGAGTGGTACTGGATCTTCACATTTGTGGAGAGACATATTAGGATGTAACCAGGTCATATTTGTGCATGTGCTCACTTTGAACTCAAGCATTGACTACACACATGCTACTACTTCTAGTGTGCTGGATTGATTTTTGTGTGTGGATTAGCTTTCCCTATTACCATTGTCTCTCACCATCAGGCGAACCCACTTTGAATTCAGAGGTACTTGTAATTTACATCCCCAAATCAAGAACGAGGCCTCAACATTTAGTCCAAGTGACCAGTGTAGGGTTTGAATCCACTATCTCAGCATCAGCACATCATCAATTGTTTAAGAATTAACGCTCTTTTCCATTCAGCCATGCTGATATCCATAACCAGGTCATGATTCAATACATCACAAATGGACTGGCTGGGATTAGGCCTAGGTTGGTGTCCTGTGGGAACTTTAGGTCTTTTCTTGTCAACAGACTCCAAACCAATGCTCACAAAGAGAAACATGGATACAATTATGTATATATCATTAGAAAACAGCTATGACTAGGACTCAGAAAACAGGGATACAATTATGTGTATGTGATTACAAAGCTGCTGTGACCAGGATTAGTGAAATTGATAAAATTATGTCTATGTAATTAGAAAATAGCTGTACTCATGAAGATGAAAATGGAGATAAAATTATGTGATGAGAATGTAGCAATGACCACGATGAGGATTGATTGATTGATTGATTGATTGAGGAATCAACATCACAGCATTCGGGGCATTCCCATAAGCGCTCCGTCCCCATCCTCAGCAGCCAGCGAAGAGTTCCAACACAAATAGTACCAGTAGCAATCTGATTATATGTCCGTCTTGCCTTTCCTCTGAGCGTTGAGCGTCAGCCAGATACCCTCGTCACTCCTCGCTGTCTCATTCTTGCCAGACCATGGTAATCCATTTGTTCCTCCGAGATGTACATGTGCTCCCACAAGGCCGCAACCACATCTGCCTTGCCATGTATCAATACTCCACCAAGTTCTGCAGAGCCAGCCAATCTGTCCGCCTGTTCATTTCCCAGCACACCGACATGCCCCGGAGAAAAGATCCAGGTGATGCTTGTCACCATGACCTCCGAAGCGAAGCAAGCCACTCCGCACGAAGCCTGCCCGTCCTCACCCTCGTCAGCATGCTTTCTGAGTCAGTTACAATCATGATGTGTGTGTGTCGTATTCTCCATCCAGCGGAGAGCCACAGTGACTGCCTCCACCTCCATTCTTAAGCTGGATGTTGTATCATATGCCAGGCTCTCCTGCACCAAACATCAACCATTAGCTTTGGCTATGAACCCCCAGCCACTTCTCTCACCTCTTGACACCGAACCATCTGTGTAGATAATCACATCACCCGAGTGAGCATTGTCCTGAATTAGTTGCTGGATTTCCACTTCCGTGGCCCCTGCTGGCCACTCCCTGCACTCCTGGCTTAATGTGATTATAACTCTGCACAATTCTGACTGCTCCGCTGGCACTTTGACCCACTCCTCTCCACGCCTAATGTTCTCCAAGGGGCACACCTGTCTGATCGTATCCTCCGCCTGAGCCATCCATGATTTCCCTCTTATCAGTCGCTGACCCTTAACTGCGTCCAGCGCCTCATGCAGTGGGTAGTCTGGGTCTGCAGCTACTCTGAGGTATGCCTTCGCCTGCATCACCTTGAGCCTACCAGCAACAGTCGGCAGACTATGGATGTAACGCATACACACTACTGGGGTGTCTCTGGTGCATCCCAGAATGACCTGCATATCTTCGTTCTGTATGCGCTCTAACTTCACCAGCTGACTCTTAGACAGTGAGCAGTCCTAATCCATAATCAATTACTGAGAGGATCAAGTGCTGGTATAGTGTGAAAAACATTCTCTGCTGTGTCCATTGCAGCCATAGTTTTAAGTGCACTGACCAGGATGAGGAAAACAGGGATAAAATTATGCGCATGTGATTAGAAGGCAGATAAAGCAAAGGAATCTGTGGATATTGACTAAAGTGCAGTAATGTAATTTGTGTCCATAATAAACATTTGTTCATTTATTTACACACACAAAAACATAATGCAGGAATAATAGCACTGTGGATCAAGTATAACAAGAAGTACATGATAATCGCATCCTAATTTATTTCAACAATTAAAATCATTCATTGTTTCGAACACGATTCTACTGGGAACATGATTCTCAAAGATGCTTCAATAATGGTGTTGTCCCCTTGAATTTTACTGGTTTTTTTTTAATTCTTTAAATCCATTACCCTTTGCATAAAAAGGCAGACCTTCAATACAAAAGTAGGAGAGTTGAATATGCTACTTACTCACTGATGACATGACAGAATTTTGAGACATTTTATATAGTTAGTTACTTATTCGACAGATCATCCTCATTGCACATCGAACCATTCAGTCCATAAGTGCTCGGATCCCCTCCTCAGCAAATCCTGCAGCGTGTAGTGGCTAACGACGCCAGTTCTGTGTTGGTTTATCAATCTTCTTTGGCTTCCTGAGTAGTGTTCTTGTTTGGCCACCCCTCTTTTAATTTGCGGCTCTAGCAGTCTGGCCATTGTTGTAGATTCACAGTCATCACTTGGTTCTCGCAAAAGTCTTACTTCTCGTAGAGCATTCAGAATGTCAGCCTGGTCCATGGCGCGTCCGCCCTCCACAGTAGCCTCACCTGCGAGCTTGTCAGCCCGCTCATTTCCTTGTACTGGCACCCTGGCACGAAGTGCCCTGGCACGAAGATGAAACTAATCTTTGCCAGCTGAGACCGCTCCAGAGGCAGCAACCATTCTCTTCGGATCGACCCCTCCTCTATCCTCTTGATCATGTTCATTGAGTTGCTAAGGAAACAAGCCCTAGTGAATGTCTGTGTCTCGAGCCATGTTATTGCTTTACTTACTGCCATGACTTCCATGGTCAGGCTACTTGTGGTTTCAGTGAAAGCACCAGCGTCCTCCTTCACAATTCTCCCTCTGGCCCGAGCTGTAAAGGCCCATGAGCTTCTCACATGTCGGACGACCGACCCATCTGTGTAGATGACCGCGTCACTGTCTAGCGAATTCTCGAAAATCAACGCTTGTACTTCAGCCTCCACAGCAGCCGGATTTTCTTGTCTGCATTTCCTATCTAGTTGGATGCAAACTGAAAAGGATGTGCAGAAGTCTGTTGGCACTTGCACCCACTCCTCGCCAGGTTCTAAGTCCTCAAGTGAACACACCTGTTGAAGAATGTCTTCGGCTTGACCCATCCACGACCGTCCTCTTTTTAACCTGCTGCCCTTCACCTTCCTAATTTCACTATGCAGTGGATGTTGTGTGTTTGCGTTAACTCTGAGGTAGGCGCGTGCCCTGCAAGCTTGTATTCTCTCTTCAATGGTTGGAAAATCAAGAAGGTAGTGCATCGCCCTGCATGCTGTATCTCTTGTACATCCAAGAACAATGCGCATAGCTTCATTCTGTATCCTTTCCATCCTTTCTATCTGCTTATGGCTGAGAGTCAGGAATGCCATTGCATACTCCAAAACAGACATGACCAGCCCCTCGTACAGAAGACATAGATGGCGCTGCTCACAATTTGCTGCTGTCATCACCCGCATCGCTGCCAAACCCCGCTTGGCCTTTGTTATCACCTGGTCTATGTGCACATTATAAGCAAGGCTTCGATCAAACCGTATCCCTAGGTAATTCATTGCCTGCGTTCTTTCCACCTTCTCTGAACACAGCATTACAGTTGGTGTTGGAGTGTTGACAATATGATTATTCAACGAGAACCAAGTAACTGTTGCCTTTGTTGGGTTGACCATTGCCCCAGCTTCATCACACCAAGTACTTATGCGATTGAGTTCGGTTTGTAGTTCCACAGCAACCTGCTCTCTATCCTTACCCTGACGATACACTAAAATATCATCGTCATATGACAATGTCCTGCCAGGTCCAGTGATCTGCTCACTGGTGATTCTCACTGTGTAGGCGTTGAACAGTCAGTACCGGAGATAATGGTGATCCCTGTGGTAGGCCAGGATATATTGTTGTTGGTTCCGAAGTCCAACTGCCACATCTAAAAACTACTTTTCGTTGGAAGAGGGCTGCAGCGATCCAACTAAGGAGGAATGGACTTACTTTTAGTTCAAGAAGCTGAAAGAAGCTGCATTTTATATAATTAGATGCCATATGTACCTAACTCACCTCCTGTCAGTGACTACCATGTCTATTTTGGTCCTGAGCCCAGATAATACATATTAGCTGTGAACATCTAAATTGTAGATGCTACTCAAACATTCATCATTTAACAGTAAGATAGGATCCTATATTCAGAAGTTGAATGTATTAGTTATAACATTTATTTAATATAATTAATTAAGTATTATTTGTCTTTATACTTTTCTCAGTTTGTTTTTTGACTTTTTGTTTTTCAAATACAATTGTCCAGTGATGATGGCACAGATTCTCAAATATTTGCTCGCAATGGCATCTATGACAACAATGCTACTGCTCTAAGGGAGAGCACCATCAAAATAAGCCACGGAAGGCCCAGATTTGTCAAAAACTTCCTGATCAACAATCTTAATGACTTTGAAATGATGACATATCCAAAAACAGAGTAAGTTGTATACACAGCAACCTTTAGAGTGCCATATGTGGTTGTTTTATTTATTCTTAGACTGTTTATTCTCAATCAATCAATCATGTGCCATGCTGGCAAGCATGGGCGGTCATGACTCGCCATTTCACTTGATCACCAGCGTCGTGGATCAGCTCAGTGCTCCTGTCTCATCCATGCCATGTGGCCAAGCCATCCAGGTATTTTCCTCTCGGTCTTCCTCTTGGTCTGTTTCCTTCAACCTTGCCAGTTGTCACTAAGTTCTCCAATCCATTTCTTCCCATAACATGTCCAAAAAAATTTGACTGTTTATGTCTAATTTCTCTAATCTATTTACGATTTTCATTTGTCTCCTGTAGTACTTGGTCATTGGTTTTTCTGTCTGTCCATAGTATTCTTTGCATTTTCCTCAGAAACCACATGATTGATTGATTGATTAATTTAGGAATCGACATCACAGCATTCGGGGCATTCCCATAAGTGCTCCGTCCCCATCCTCAGCAGCCAACTAAGAGTTCCAACACTAATAGTACCAGTAGCAATCTGATTATAAGTCCGTCTCGCCTTTCCTCTGAGCGTTGAGCGTCGGCCAGATCAGAAACCACATTTCAGCAGCCATCAGATGTTTTTCAGCTTGACTGCACATTGTCCAAGTTTCACATCCATACAAAAGAACAGGCTCTATGTATCCCCCCTCAACACTTTTTTTCTCGTTTCAATTGACATCTTTTTATTGGTCAGAATGTTTTTCATCTTGCTAAAGGCTACTTTCGCCATGGCGATTCTTGTTTTAATCTCTTCAACAGTCTCCCATCAGATGTTATGACTGTTCCAAGATAGTTGTACCGATTCACTTGTTGAAGAATATTCCCATTTTCTTGTATATTGCATTGTGGTATTTCGTTCTTCCTAGTGACGACCATAACCTTGTCTTCTTACAATTTAATTCCAACCCCAGCTGCTCAATGTGTACAACAACCGCGTCTACTAATTGTTTATTCTACTGCCAGCTAAATATTTTTGTTAACATAAGGTAAATAATAATGTCAGTGTATGCTGATGAAAAGGAACTGTGGTACCTCGGTGGATAGCACACTTACCTGCTGACCCAGAGGTCACGGGTTCAAATTTGTGGCAAGTCAGATTTTTAAAATTATCTTGGGCTCTCAGGTTGACCCAGCCTAAAATGGGTACCAGGAAATGTCATGGGATGTAAAAGTGGCTAGCGAGATATTAACCATATCACCCCTTGAGTGCCGATTGTTTTATAAAAATATAGGGTTAGCACCAAACTCCTAAAATGCCTCAAATTGTGTTAAAAAAGGGGTCTTTTACTGTCATCTACTGCCTATAGTACCTTGTGGGGTGAGGGAGGGGGGAGTCTTGAGAAGGAGGAAGGAGGAGATTAGCCTGGCTAATGTAGTTGCCGCGAACTGTGCAGGTTAGGGTTTTCTTTTTGCCCCGACAGAAAAAAATCCACACCTTGCTGAGGATTTGAACTCAGGTATCCCAAAGGAGAACCAGGCATTCTAGCCACTTGATCAGCCACTCCTCAGAGTTCTTTACCAACTTACTTATACTGATTAATATATTGGGAATCCAAAGGGGGTTTCACTGTGAAGTTGTTAGCAGCCTGTCTTGCGCTACAAAGGTCATAGGTTTAATTTCATACTCGGTCATTTGGTTCATGAGTGCAATATTTATTAGACCCTGGGGGTGTCGCTGGAGTTACAGAGTGTGTGCTGTGTGTGCACTTTCAGCCTGCCACTCTGTAGAAAGAAGACCGCATCTCGTGGGATAGAACAGGAGCAAGGAAATCAATCCTGTTGCCTTTAACACCTTTTTGGGTTGCCAAAATGATTATGGCAAGACCTATAAATAGTACACAGGAAATACGTTGATCAATAATTTTATTGTCAAGTTAAAAGCATGTTGAAAAATGTACTGTTTTATTTTATCTTAGTTTATTGTTAGTCGAACGCATTTGACCTCTTGAGCAGAAACGACCTATTTAAGATCCTTGAAAAGATAGGATGTCCACTCTGCTAAGTCTTGTGAAATCATTTCACGAAAATATGCAGGGGACAATTTTATTCGATGGTTCAACATCCCAGTCATTCAGCATCAGCAGTGGAGTAAAGCAGGGCAGCGTGCATGGTCCTACACTTTTTGGTATCTTCTTTGCTGTTCTCTTAAGGCAGAGACTGCCACTGAAGGCATATACCTCCATACAAGATCTGATTGCAAACTTTTTAACCCATCAAGACTCAAGGCAAAGACCAAAGTAAGATCAAGATGCATAAGCGAACTACTTTTTGCAGACGATACAGCACTGACTACTCATGTAGTAGATCTCCAATGGCTCGTAGATAATTTTACAGCCCCTGCAAAGACTTTGGGCTCACCATCAGCCTAAATAAAACACAGGTGATGGAACAAGATGCTGGTGCACCTCCATCAATCAAAATTTCTAATTACGAATTGAAGGTTGTCCATGAGTTTGCGTATTTGGGGTCGACAATATCAGATAATCTTTCATTAGAGGCAGAAATCAACAGTCACATTGGAAAGGCAGTCACAACACTTTCCAGGCTAACTAAAAGAGTTTGGGAGAATAATAGACTAACAGAGGGTACAAAAGTTCAAGTGTATAAAGCTTGTGTTGTTAGCACACTACTCTATGGTTTTGAATCCGGGACCCTGTACTCATGACAAGAAAGAATGTTGAATTCCTTCCATATGAGATATCTGAGATGTATCCTGGTCATATCGTGGAAAGACCACATAAAAAACAAAACACATGCTTAAAAGAGCAGATATTACCACAGTGACCAATAAAAAAGATGTCAATTGAAACGAGAAAAAGAGTGTTGAGATGCTACATAGAACCTGTACTTTTATATGGATGTGAAGCTTTGACAATGAGCAGTCAGGCTGAAAAACATCTGATGGCTGTAGAAATGTGGTTTCTGAGGAAAATGCAAAGAATACCATGGACAGCCAGAAAGACCAATGAACAAGTCCTTCAAGAAACAAATGAAGATCGTAAAGTGATTAGAGACATTAGACGTAGACAGTCACAATTTTTTGGGCATGTTATGAGAAGAAATGATTTGGAGAACTTGGTGACAACTGGTAAGATCGAGGGGAACAGACCAAGGGAAAGACCTAGAAGCAAGTACCTGGATGGCTTGGCCTTGTGGCATGTTCAAGACAGAAACACGGAGCTGATCCACGACTCTGGTGATCGAGTGAGATGGCAGAACATGACCGCCCACGCTTACCGGCATGGCACATGATGGATGGATGGGTTACCACAGTGCACTCCCTCCTTAAACAGAGATACCTCCAGTGGCTGGGCCATGTATCTCGAATGGAGGATCAACATATTCCCAAAGATCTCCTATATGGAGAACTAGCCACAGGGAAGAGGTTAACTAGAAGACTGTCAATGTCCTAGAGACCTAGGGAAACTACCGACTCCATGTGAGACTGTGACAAAGACCCAAAATGTGATAAAAGGATGTGTGTAAACAAGGTATGAAAACCCTTGGCATAGATCCAGACACATGGGAAAGAGTTGCAACAGACATGTTCCTGGAAAAGAGGTGTACGAAATTGACTGGTACTCTTTGAGCGCAATCTGATCCAACAAACTGAGGATAGGCGGCACAGGCATAAAATGCTGTCACTTGCTGCAGGACCTGCCTCGTCTTACAGATGCGGAAACTGTGACAGAGATTGTCGCTCTCGCATTGGATTATACAGTCACCATTAGTGCTGTCAGGTACCTCCCCAGCGGCATAACTCTACAGTCCTTCAGGACTGAAAGAGGCCTACTACTGTTACTATTGTTAGTCAGTGAAGTTTTATATAGTCAGAGATTGAAACGAGAAAAAGAGTGTTGAGATGCTACATAGAACCTGTACTTTTATATGGATGTGAAGCTTTGACAATGAGCAGTCAGGCTGAAAAACATCTGATGGCTGTAGAAATGTGGTTTCTGAGGAAAATGCAAAGAATACCATGGACAGCCAGAAAGACCAATGAACAAGTCCTTCAAGAAACAAATGAAGATCGTAAAGTGATTAGAGACATTAGACGTAGACAGTCACAATTTTTTGGGCATGTTATGAGAAGAAATGAACTGACCGCTGACCAACGAACACCTTACTGCCTTAAAAGCGTTAAAGGCTAACAAAACCCTCGTCATACTGAAACCTGACAAAGGGAGCGGTACAGTACTACTGATGGATATGTCAGACTACCAGAGAAAAATGGATGTAATATTGTCAGATGAATCCAAATTCAGGATAGACCAAAAAGTGAACAAGTCGGAGGACCTGGATGCTATAATGAGGAAAGAGATCCAGTCACTTGTGAATGCGGGACTCATCAGTGAGGCCACTGCAAAAACGCTCACACCACGTGGCTCGCACACTCCTCAGATGTACGGTCTACCCAAACTTCACAAGCCCGGCATCCCGCTAAGACCTATCCTGTCCATGGTTAACTCTGCACAACACCGAATGGCGAGATGGCTGGCCGAAATGTTAAAGCCAGTACGACAGTCCTTCGATCCTAAAATACTCAGAGATACATTCCAACTGGTGGAATTATTGGATACTATGGACATAAATAACAAACACATGGCATCCATGGATATAGCCTCCCTATTCACTAACGTTCCATTAGAGGAGACAGTGCAAATAATAAGGGAACGCATTGAAGACAAACAACTAAAATTAGGCATACCAACACCTATTCTGGAGAGGCTACTACTACTTTGTACCGCCAACATACAATTCAATTTTCTAACTAAGTCATACCGCCAAATTGACAGAGTGGCCATGGGGAGTCCTCTTGGTCCTATTCTAGCGGACATCTTCATGGCACATTTAGAAGAAAAGAGATCCTCAGACATCAACAACTTGGCCTTTTACCATCGTTATGTGGACGATATACTAATTATCACCACAGACGAGCTACAAGCAACATCGTTTCAGGCCACAATGAACAAGACGCATAAAAACATCTCTCTATCTATGGAACACGAACACAACGAAGCATTGCCGTTGCTAGATATTCTAATGAGACGTAGAGCAGACGGCACAATTCAAAGATCGGTGTATCGCAAAGGAACATGGACTGGCCAATACCTAAATTTTCAGAGCTTCACACCTGTCCAGTACAAACGGGGCTTAGTACGGACCTTGTTTGACCGTGCTAGAAAGATATGCACCCAGGACACACTGACAGAGGAATTTGAAACTCTGAAGAATGTCTTAAACCTGAATGGGTACTCCACAGGATTTTTAAAGCGCCACTGCCAACAGCCCAAACCCAAAGCAGACGTAACTACAGTCCCTAAACTCAAGGTATTCATCCAGCTAACCTTTCGAGGGGATGACGTAATGCAACGTCTACAAGACCGGCTTACTACAGCTGTAGGCCGAACATTCTGTGTGGCAACTCCAGTCATTAGATTTTAAACCGTACCGATTCCTACACCAGCAGTCAAAGAGCCTGTTCCTCTGTACGCCACAAACAATTGTATTTACCAATTCACATGTAGATGCCAGGCCGTTTACATTGGTAGAACTGAGAGACAGCTTAACAAACGGGTGTTAGAACACATACCTCAATGGGTCAACAAGATACAACACACAGGAGATGCTAGCCTCGTGGGGCCGACACACCGGAAGCTCCCGGCGTCTTCAATTGGTAGGCACATCGTCGACAGTGGCCATGTGGTGGACAGAAACACTGCCTTTCGCGTGTTGTTTAACACACAAAATACTCGCTTGTTAAAATTTGCAGAAGCAATTGTGATCTATCAACGCAAGCCAGAATTGTGCAAACAGAAAGACATGTTAGTCAGCTTAAAATTACTGTGGTAGATAAGTGACATTACTGTGCGAAATTGTGTATATTTCAACTTGAAGGATTTATCTAGTTAATTCACGTAAGTTGTGTGATTTCTGCAGTATGTACCTGACGAGATGCAGTGAAATATGCCAGGCAATAAATCGTGCAATCTATTGTTTGTGTCTTCGTTATTCAAATTCACTACGGGAAAACATTGTTTTGAATAGTCAGAGATCTCTGTAATGTTAAAACAATTTTCTAAACGCATAGTTAATTACACTTACATAAAGTAGTCTATTGTATATTACATTAATTGTGCCTCTATTTGTATGCTGCTTATAATCTTTAATGATACCAACTGAATTAAAAAAGCATTGCATTGTAACACATGCGTGTAAATGTATGTGGTGATGTTTGTACATTAGATGTGATATTTAAAGTAATTGTTTATAAACATAATTATACTCAATGACTCATCACTGAAACAGAATTACATTTGATATCATTATCAAACCTATCTTGAGTATGCTTATGTGCTGCAATGACTACCAAATAATTTACTCAAATTTTATTAACTATGAGAATATACAAATTCATGTACGTTTTCATAGGGCTTATTCTCAGACCATAGATGCTAAAGACAATTGGTGGGGCTCAGAACGTGAGGCTTACATCAGTGGGAAAATCCATGACCAGATGGATGATAATCTTCTTGTTGGTGTAGACTATTGGCCACCAATTGTAGACAATCGCTCTTTGGTAGAAGGTAAGCAGTTATTACCCTTTTCTTAATCTATAATAACAGCATTTTTAAGTTCAAGCAATTTATTGACTTTTGGAGTAATATAACAACACCATTTGAAGTCAACATTTAAGTCCAGCTGACTGGCATGTGGAACGAACCCACTAGACTGAGAAAGTTTAAACATGGTAAACCTCTCAGCCATACTGACCTCCAATGATGTGATAAGATAACAATATGACATGCAGATGAATTGAAATTTAAGTGAGGGAGAGTCATGCTGCTTGAACCAACCACCGGCTGCTTTGAGCAGTCGGCTGAATTCAGTCTTCACATGCCTAGCCAAACAATCCCTACATTTAAACAGAAAATAATATAGCAAAAAGCAAGTCCCATAATAGAAAACTGCTATGGGTATGTGAAGTCTTATGACCATCATATTTTTGTTATGACCATCACATTTTTGTAAGCATGAGTTCACAAAGGAAAAAGTAGTGGTCTTACCCTCTCATAGCGGATAATGAGAAATGGTATTGAACCCTTGTCTAACTGAGTTATTTCTATTGCAACATCCTAGCCCTGCACATCTACTAAGCCCTGTATTCAGATGGGTTATTTTAAATTCAACTACCCTTGCTTTATTTAGCCAGCTATGTCGCGGTCACTGTACAGAATGTGGCCACTGCCACATGCTAGCTGCTATAGGGAGCCAAAAGTAAGTGCTGAGAGCCAGGCAAGGATCAGTGATGGCCAGATTATCCATTACAGAGTATAACATTTCTTTTTATCAGAGATGAACAGCGTTCTTTTAAAATAGCAACCCCAAAAAATTAAGAAATAATTTAGGTAACAAATGTTTGAAAAGTAAGTCATTATTTAGGTGACAAATGTTTGAAAAGTAAAAGTCAATCTTTAAAACAGCAAATAAACAAAGTAGATGAGTGAAATGGGGAAAGTTAGCATCCTTTCTATGCTAAAAATGTATTAATTTATTGTTATCAAAAATATTATAGAGGGCTGAAGTATTCTATATTTTTTTTATTATTTGGTCATATTTCTTTGCCATATGTTACCCTTAATTTGCTGTGTAAGGAGGTAAGAAAGTAAGTAAAGGACCTTTTTACATGCCTTATAGTTCATTGGACACTGGGTGCGACATCCATTTTTTATAGATCAATTGGCGAATCCATCCTGATGCGGATCAAACACATGTTGTCCGGGCTGGCAGACAAGTGTCTAATCACTACACAGCCACCGCTCCCATAATTTGCTATGGTTCTTTTAAAAACATGCAATGTAAAAGTAAGCAATTATTTAACTCTTCTATCCCAGGCAGTTCCACTTTTTCTGTTGCATAAAGTTATTACTTTAAAATACTGTTTTGAGCTGACAGATTAAATCCGGAAGCATGTGAATAATGCAGAATGTACTCAGATGTAAAGCCAAGTGTACATATAATCAGATTGCAACGGGCACCATTAGTATTGGAGCACTTTGCTGGTTGTTGAGGATAAGGACTGAGAGGGTATGGGAATGCCCTGAGTGCTGTGATGTTGGTTCTTGACTCAACTCAACTTAACTGTTCTGAAGAAGTTAAAAAATAACACTATGAAACAGAAGAGCAAAAGAGAGAGCATGCAATGGAAGCATGCTGGATCACCAAAAGCCAAAAAATTCAAGTTACAGGTTTCTGCGGGTAAGGTTATGCTCAGCGCATTTTTTTACCATGAAGGGCTATTGTTGACCGACTTTAAAGAACCTGGTGTCAACATCAATGCTACCCACTACTTGCAAACACTAAAGCTGCAAAAAGCCATCAAGAATAAACGACCCGGCATGCTTTCTCTGGTGTGATTTTGTTGCACGATAATGCTCGTCCACATGTCGCAAATTTGTCGCAAATGTTGCGAATTCCTTGGACTGCCAGAGTAACTAACGATGACTGCCTAAAACAGGCTAATGAAACTAGAACATTATATACAACAATAAGACAGAGACAAACGTCTTTCTTCGGTCACGTGATGAGAAGAGAGGCATTGGAGAACATCGTAACAACTGGAAAGATCGAGGGGAAGAGAGGCTGAGGCAGACCAAGAGAAATGATGCTGGATGGATTGAGACGGTGGCATGGAGGAATATCAGCAGCAGAGTTGATCCAGAAAACCAAAGACCGAGATCTGTGGAGAGCCATGAACGCCTACGCCAGCCGGCATGGCACTTGATGATGATGATGACATGTCGCAAAGATTTTGCAGGAAGCATTAGCAAGGAAGAAGTGGAAAATTCTGCAACATCCATCCCATAGTCCTGATTTGTCACCATGTGATTTTCATTTGTTCGGATCTCTAAAAAAAAGCTCTCAAGAGGCAACAATTTCACACAGATGCAGACGTAATGAACGCGGTAAACACTTGGTTCCGTTAGCCTTTTTTGCGGGCGGCATTCACCGTCTACCTAAGCAATGGGATGCTTGCCTGAATGCCTACGGCGACTTCTTCTGACCAACCCATGGTGTATAATTCATTCAAAATGGATGCTTTGTTTAATTCTATCACACCTGTTAATGTTTCTTTCATGCTTTTATAATAAAGCCATTGAAACGGGTTTCAAATGAACGCCCCTAATAGATATCTTGTGCACGAGGATGCTTGAGGCAGGAGATCTAACAAAGGGTTGAGAAACTTGCGGGTAACTGCTACACGATGAAGAAGAAATGAATGATGAGTTGATTGTTTTAGAATTAAAGGAAATCCAAAAATAAATATTCATGTAACATCAATATATCCCACTAGATACATTTGTAGTGCATGTCTTGTTGATATGGATTTGTGTAGTTATTTTTGCCTTTGTTTATTCTTGTGATATAGGGGACTGCTTACCTGGCTGGGTTCGTGATCGGAAACGATGCTACCGATACATGGGTGGAGCTTTGCCATTTGAGGAAGCCAAGCAATTCTGCCAGGTGATTGAGAGATTTTGTTAATAATTCTTTTTGATCACTATTTCCTAATTTGTTTTATTGGGGTCGTTTGTGAAGAGTTTTTTTTATTACTATTTACAATGTAAAGTTAAACTCTTTGATTTGGGAATTTGGGAAAAATTGAAAAGTAAGTTCCCTATAATTGCTTACTGTTTACATGAACCATTTAATAGCAGTGAGACTATGTGCTGAAAATCTATAAAGTTTTAAACACATATTGGATTTATTTTACTTTATTAAAAGTACAGACTCTTTACTTTAGTTTGATTTTATGACCTTTAAGGCGATGTGCGGCAGTAAAAACATCGATTTTTGGTCAACTTAGCTATTTTTGGAATAGTTCATTTTTAGACACCTTATCATGTCTTCTATCAGATTCTGTACTTGTTTTTGTTTAAAAACTGTTATTTTTATGCAATATTCATAATTTACTGAACCCACCCTCTGTGTCAAATTGTCTAATTATTGACAATTGTTGAAAAATTGACGGTTTTCAAATCCTAGCAACGATATCTCAGGAAAACACGACACGCGCGTGTAAGGTATCCCTGGAAAGGTCGTGAACTTCCGTAACTGTTCGTGATACTCCGTGTTCGTCTAATCGGAAGCTCTTCTGTGTACATCGGGTTTATTCGTGTCTATCATCTTCCGGAAACTTCCATATATGGAACATCGTAAGCAATCCGCGTTCGCCGATGGCTGAAATTGATCACGTGGGTTTCCAAAATGGCGGCTTTGTGTTGTTTACACCTGGCGACGTGCTGAAAGTTCATTGTTGACGACAGACTGACACGCATTGAAATATGCCTCGTTCTAAGAAATTTAACATCCAGTCATCTAGTCAACGTAAGTAATCTCTCAGACTACACCTCGCAAATGCTCGTAAGCAGCGAAAAGCCTATCAGAACATCGTAAACGATACAGATAATTCTGAAACTACTGAAAGTAAGCGACCCATGCCACTTCTTCCAAATCCAAGTGTTTTGACAGTGAATCTGAATGAATCAGTGCTATCGTGTTCTTCTCAAAGTTGTAGAAGTGATTCTTTTATTACCCGAAGCCAATTTAAAAGAGATACGTATAAATACACAACATCCACTAGCAGCAAGTATGATTCTGGTGACGACAATGGATATCAAAAACGGGAACACAGAGTAATCAGAGTTGATTGTTCAGAAATTGAGGCAATAATCAAATTGTTATGTTGTCCAGTTTGTAAAAATGATAGTCTTATTTTGAAAACTGACAGCAAGAAAGCCAAGGGATTAGCTGTGTATGCAGAGGTTTACTGCTCTTGTTGTGAAGAAGTAGTGTGTGGAAGATACCTATCTGAAAAAAGTAATGGATCTTTTGCTGTCAACAGCCAGTCAGTATATTCAGCATTAGTTTGTGGGATGGGTGCAACAACATTTAATAATTTTGTGATGTCGGTTCCTAAATCAATCAATCAATCATTTAATAATTTTTGTGAAAATATGAACCTGCAAGGTATTCATCAGAAAACATTTCACAGCAAAGCGAATAAACTATATTCAAAGATAGAAGATCTGGAGGACACTGTTTTTTCTCAAACCGTAAAGTATGTTCTACAGGCTCATGCACAACAGTCAGGCATAACTCTACATGACAATGATGTGCTAGATATTAGTGTCAGCTTTGATGGCACTTGGCTGACTAGAGGCCACACATCCCACATTGGAGTTGGCTGTGCAGTGGATGTTCTTACAGGAGTTTGCATAGATGCCCATGTTATGTCCACATATTGCCAGGTGTGTGAAACCACTTGTAAGACACTTTCCAGGGACAAAGCAGATTAATTTGCAGCATGGAAGGCAGAACATCTTCTAAACTGTGACAACAATTTCAAAGGATCTGCTGGAATGATGGAGGTGAAGGGTGCTGTGGCGACGGTCTGTGGCCCGTCATAAACTTCGCTACACGTCAATACTTTCTGATGGTGACATAAAAACATTTGCGGAACTTACCAAGATCAAACCATATGGGGATGACATTCAGATAGACAAAGAGGAGTGTATCAACCATGTCAGTAAACGCCTTGGAACAGCACTGCGCAAACTAAACTAAACTACTTAGTAGATGTGTGTCAGGACAAACTCAGAATTCAAATGAGTGTTTACACAGCTTGATATGGGCTCGATGCACTAAAGACAACTTTGCCTCTCGCAAGCGCGTTCAGTTTGCAGTTGTAACTGCAGCAAGAGAGTTCAACTTTGGAGCTGCTGCTGCCCAAGACACTGCCCAGTTTTATGGACCTTCTACAGGCCTGCATATGCAGAGACTAGGAACATTTAGGATGCAGAAGCAAGTAAGAAATAGTCTGAAGTACAAGAAGGACAAACAAACTAAAAGACGCGACACTGTACGAGCGGCCAAACTGAAGAGACAAGGTGAGCTGCATGCCCTGGAGAGAGGTCCTGCATATTCAGCAGGACAATTTTAACACTCAAGGTTCAGTTTTACACTTTTTTTCTCCGTAAAAGAGTGCATTAGTAATAAAAAAACAAAAAAATAATTAGTTTTTCCCCGGTTTCTCATTTTGCCAATTTTTTATACATAAGTACAATTGTTTTAAAAACTATTCGTTATATTTCACTCAAACTTTGCAGAGATATTCTTTATTATATCACTTACATTGTGAGTAGATTAATCTTGAAAATTACATTTTAGTTTTTGTGCTACACTAAAAAAAAAAAAAAATGTCATGAAAAATGTCATTACCATTTTCACATTTTGAAAAAAAAAACTGCAAAGAGATATCATTAAAATTTTCTACTCAACTTGTAAAGGGTCTATTTATTTACACATAAAACAAAGAATTTAGCCTGTACATTAAAAAATAAATGTTTTAGAGGTACATTAAGAAATTCAAGATGGCCGCTGTTTATCTTGGTTTCCATAGCAATCGTTAAGTGCAAAGTCAATTTGACAATATTTTATCGATCAGCAGTCTTTAATATCAAACCCTATCCCATAAAAGAACATAGAAATTAAGTATTATGGAATTAAATTTTTTAAGGTTAGCATTGCCTTAACTGGTTACTTTGCTCTGTATAATTTTTCAGCCTTGCAGTCGTACTAATCTAAGAAACCTAAGTTGACAGAGATAAAAGTATAGAAATGTAGGAGAAATTCTAATATGTTAAGTTTAGGTTTTAGTGTATTCTTCTTCTTCTTCTGCGTTCATCCGGAGTTTTTTTTTCCGGACGTGATTGCGTTGTGCCTGTTTACAGCAGAGCTGCGTTCTTGCACCGTTAGGCTGACACATCCGACTTCTGCGGGCATTTGTTGACCGGGTTAACCTTCCCAGTTTTAGTGTATTCATTTTAAACTAAACTAAGTTAAAGTAGTTTGGATATTCTAATTGAATAGGCCTGAATTTCCTTTGCATATATAATGGAACAGGCCTAGAGTTTGTATAACCAAAATAGATTAATCCTTGTAAAGTAGTTTTCATTCTTTTTATGTTTTTTTTTTTTTTTTTTGCAATTGTCTTTTAACAATACAGCAAGTAAGCATTTTGTAAATGTAATTTTTAGTTTCATTTATAATGTACATTTTATTATTTCTGTAACAGTCACACAAAGCGTTTCTAGCAGAAGCTCGTGACAGGGAGGCCTTTTTCAACTATTTGGTGCGCTTGATGGTCATTGAGCAGGACTGGACTAAGAGAATATGGGTCATGTCTGAGGTGGGCTCCGGCAAATGTGCAGCCTTTGAAAGGAACTACATAGTGTATGAGGAGGAATGCAATCGCAGATACTATTCTTTTATATGTGAAACGAGTAAGTCTTCTGACCTTGTTTAAGTTCAGTTTAATGCCATCTGGGAGGTGATATAGTGTGGTCATTTTGATAATAGCATGAGCACAGTCAGGCGAGGGTTTAGCACCTGCTTTTATCGTTCACTAAATGAGGCAAAAACTGGCCATTTGTTCTTTTTTGTGCATTCAAGCCTAGACAATGACATGGTCCTGGCACATCACAGTCCCATAGCAGAGGTTCCTGTCTCGAGACCTGGGGGGGGGGGGGGGGGGGAGAGAGATAAAGTGTGTGTTTACCTTCTAGCCTGGGCAGTTAATACAGTGTGAAGTAAATTCATTTGTCCACAAACATTTCTTAATTTCTGACCTTAGCTGTGAGTATAACCATATGATTGTATATTTATTTATGTAATATTCTAAGTCAACTTGTTTTCATACTTGTCTTTAGAAGGTTTCGCTTTGCTTGTTTATTTCTTATGCTGTACTAATGATTAGGAAACATTATGTATGATAGTTATAGTCTTGATAATATCGTTGATTAAAACATTTAGGAACTGTCTACATAAATGTTAAAGCTGAGAGGATAGACTTAATTGCACCAGATTTACCCCCACCTGGCCCAGTCTCTCACCGTGGAATGGCAAGCTCTTGAGATTGAGAATAAAACAATATTGATATTAGATGTGTATTCTTACGTTTTATGCAATTCAGTTTTTGTAAACTACAAATTTTATCATAGATTAACGAGAGCCATTGGGAAACGTGATTACTGGAAAAATCAGTGGTAGAAGAGGCAGCATCAGACTAAGAAATGATGGTCTAAAATGGTTACATGGAGGAATATCATGAATAGAATTAATCCAGAGCATCAAGGACCACGATCTGTGGCGATACAGAATTCCAAAACCAATTGACAGGGCACATGATGATTGTGTGTTTAAATTTTCTGCATATTATCCCTCTTGTTGTGTATCCACCTTGATATGTAAAGGGGCTTAATAGTTTTTCAGTAACCCCCAAGAGCTATTCTGACGGTAGCGCAGCTACTGGTAGGGTCTCCCATGTCAGACAGATCAAGGGATAGGAACCAGATGAAGAGAGACAAACACCTGCTGCCTTGTAGGTAGACTGGGGACAGTCAAAGGCTGGGGAAAGCACACTTGGCAAAATGCTAGTTGAGGTGGGAAGTAATGAACCACAGACTTGATGAAACTTTGCAACACAACTCACTTGATGATGATGATGATATAGACTATCTACTTATGGTTGATTTAATTGTATTGCCTCACTGAGCCCTTTAATAGTTGAACGTGGTAATTTCATTTTTTAACACAATTATGTTGCTGACATGCTTGTGGTTTTACTTTCAGATCCTGAGCTTACTGTACCAGAAGAACTAACATCGGCAGTCAAGGCAATGATCATTGGTATTAGTGTTGGAGTTGGCTGCCTCATTGTCATCATTGCTGTTGTGATTGCTGTCCTCTGGTGCATGAAGTCAAAGCAACGTAGAAAGGAACGGTTTGAAAGAACAACATCAATGAGATCTTCCCTGAATAACCTCACAAAAATCAATAGTTCTTTGAGAGGAACCAGATCAACACTGACAGGCTTGTCTATTGGAGCTTCAAGGCAACGGCTAACTGATCTTGATAACAGATCCCTTGACTACTCGATTGACAAGAACTCGCAGAGGTCTGCAGTTAGCAGTGAAGCAAACAAAAGTGAACATAGTATTCATTACAATGATGAAGTCAATCAGAATTCTCAGATATTGTTAGAAAACAAGAAAGCTAAACCTGTTCATAGCCTGCGCCCTGACAGGTCAAAAGCTGGGAAAAAAAATCAAGGCCTGGCAAAACATGCTGGAGCACTGAATAGAGATAGAGAAAAAGAGAAAGGACAAAATAAATATCGATACAGTAGAGATGATGAAACAGATGAAGATGAAAATTACAGTGATAATTCTGATGAATATAGTGATGAGAAGAAAAGCTTAGATTCTGATGGCACATCTGGAGAGAATAGTATGAGTGATGAAGAATTTAACACTAAAAATAACCGTGCTGCCAACAACAAGGCATCTCCTCTTAGAAAGTCCAATGAACAGCTCTTACAGAAACCACTAGTATCTGGAAAGTCAAGGTATGATCCATTAATTAAGCCAAATGCTAGTAATAAGGATGACAATCCTAGCAGCCGCTTCAAAAACAAATCATTAACTATCTTTACAGATAATGTGCAGTCTCCGGCCAGCAGTGTTTCACTTCCACGATCAAATTCAAAGGAAGGCATATTGGCTAGGCCTTCAGATCAGAAAAGACCACAAGAAGTCTCTACTCACGTGAAGCCATCGCCAAAGCCAGCTGTTCGACCCAAACCACTTCCCCCCGTGAGAAAACCTGCTAATGAAGGTCAAGATCAGTCTGAACAAAGTGTAGCTTTACTAGCCCTTACACCCCAAGAGAAAAGTAATGACGGCAGGGATCATCTGTACACAAATAAGCAAGGTACACAACCCCACAAAAAATTGCCGTCAGCAAAACAGGAAGATAGATCACTAGTACACTACAGTGTAAAGAATCCTAGCCAAAATTCTAATATGTACGAGCCTATAGACTACAATACAACATTAAAAAGTCAATATGCTGTTGACCAAAAGCCTGATACTGATTACATGCCTCGACCTCTTGGTAACCCTGCTGTGGGTCTCAGCAGAGAGCGACTTGATGACTCCTCTTCGGTATCATCTAAATCGAGTATATTTAAATCTGATATAGATAGTGTGATATCGCAACAGCATTCAGCTTCATCCAGTAAGTCATATAAACCTTTGCCTCCAAAACCTGGAGCCAGCGTTTCATCTTCTGGCAGGTTTTTACCGAGTGTATCATCACTGGACAGCAAATATAGTAAAGACAGTATGAGTACACAGCTTCCACCATATTCACCACCACCTGTATTACAATCTACCAAGTCACAGAGTCAGGAAAGATTATACCAGAGAAGACGTAGCAGAGAGCGACTGGATGACCCACCTGTCTTACAGTCTGCCAAGTCACAGAGTCGTGAAAAATTAAACCAGACAAGTCGTAGCAGAGAGCGACTGGATGACCCACTGGTTTTACAATCAGCCAAATCACAGAGTCGGGAAAAATTAAACCAGACAAGACGTAGCAGAGAGCGACTGGATGAGCAACCACCACCACAAGTTCCCAGTAAAGATCGGCAGCAGCCAAGGCATCTTGGTGGAAGCAGAGATGTCCTTTACTTAGCTCAAGGAGCAAGACCAAACAATGAGTCAGTTGAAACTGAAATTTAGAAAATCAAATATGAAAACCCTGTAATTGTTCCATTATAGGGTATATTGGCCTCATTAGTCATAATATATGAATCAATATGTCTCACCTGAGAAAATAATTGCTTTGTGCCATCATAGTGTTTCCATGACCATGGTGTAAGAAAGGAGATGATGGCGGTAACAGAAGCACTCATCTGGCTGAAATTCTAGGACTACACTCAAGTATGAATTTTTTTTTTTTAAAGAAAAGGACCCTTTTACCTGCCTTGAAGCTTACTATTTGTATAGTGCTATCTTCATATTTTTTAGACCATTCGCACTCAATGGTGATATGGTAATTATCACTACGTCTGCTTTTACTTCCCAGGACATTTTCTACACCCATTTTAGGTTGACCTGGGAGTCAAGGTCAGTTTTACAAAATCCATCTGGATTTAAACACATGACCACCAGGCTGGCAGTCTAACATGCTAGCCACTATACTGATGTGGCTTACTAAGGATGTATACTGAGCCATTTATTGAGTATGCTTCACACGGTTGAGTCAAGTGCAGTGCACAGATAAGGATTGGAGTCGTGAAAGAAGCCAGAAACAAGTAAAGCCACCATCTTTGTGCCGGAGCATTCGGAGGTTGAGGGCTATGAGTGAACTGATAAGTTGGTTGGGTTGGTCACTGTAACGGAAGGAAAACTCAGTCAAATCAGAGGGATTGTCTGGGTGTGAATCAACAGCAGTGTTCTAAAAGTAAGAATTGGCACAGCCTGGAAGAGTGTCACACAAATAACACACATTTAATAATGTATTGGTACAATCAGCTGTTCAGTGTTATATGATTACATATGTTATGGTGGAGATTGGAGCTATCTGTCAATGACTGATATCATAATATGTGATTATTTCTTTACAGTGACAGCATAAGGATGTGAATCATTGACATTTTCACAAACACTAAAGAAGAAAATTGAAGTTTTTGACTGTGAATGTTAAGAAAAATGTTTAGAATGCCATGGAGCAAGATGAACAAAAACGCTGACATTATACCACATCTGAATGTTGAAGAAAACTGGCTTATAAACAGTAAGATGTCTCAGAAAGACAATACTTTGGCCACATCAAACATCACAGTGGTTTAGAATGAGCAGTAAATGGAAGGCGTGTTACAAGGCAAATGCTGACCTATACGATGGTGGACACTGAGCAATAAAGACATGAATATGCATGAGGCAGGGGGTCAAGGTGTGGAAAGAAGTCTTGTGGGTGGACTGGTGGGAGCAACCTTATGTAAAGGACATGCTGAATAATGATTCCAGTGTTGTGAGGATGATGAGGAAGATATGAATATTGTAAGTGAAAGTTAAATACAGGATCCTATTACATGTCTTAAGGCATGTGAATTTAAATGTTCCCAGCAGAGGCAGAATGATTTTATCCAACCAGTACAGCTCTGAGGTTGACCTAGCCTTAAAAAAACAACAACATTGATACTAGTTTTCAGAAAGTTTTTGAATATGTGAAGGCCAGATGATCCACACTCCAATGGCAGTATCTCCTATGAGATTACTTTTACCTTTAGTTATAAGTTGGTGTAAGAATGGAAAAGTGTTATCATGATTACTGTCATAATTACTGGTGCAAAAACAGACTTCAAGAAGTACAGACTCTAACATACGACCGATTACGTTAGAGTTCATGTGCAATGTGGTCAATGGATTCAACTTTCCTAGTACTGACCAGCAGAAAGATGATGAAAGTTTTTATTTGCTCACTTACAAATGAAAAACTTTGGTTTACTATTATCAGCAAACCTACTATCAACTTTGAGTAAGCAAAAACTAAAGTTTCAATCATCTGATTTCAGGATACAAGGGTTATAAATGAAGACTTCCTCTTCTGCTGCCTGTCATGTCCCATTAGAGTACACACACTCAGCCAACTGACGTCCAGCCCTTTGTAGGCGGTGTTTCCAGGACAATTGCTAATCTCCATAAAACTTGGGAGCTGCGCCAGCGTAGTGTCTAGATGTTGATTCGGTGGTCATGGGTTCGATTTCATACTGAGGCAGATTTTAAAAATTGATCTGGGCTTTAGGTTGCCCCAGCTTAGAATGGGTACCATGAAATGTCCTGGAAAGTAAAAGCAATCGGCTTGATACTGATCACATCAAACACCAAGTGCCAATTGGTCTATTAAAATCTGGGTCTAGCACCGTAGGCCTAATACACCTTCGGGTATGTAAAAGGGTCCTCGACTTTTGATAAAAATTCACACAGGCCTACAGTAATAAACTTACACCTGTGTTTTACGGGGCCCATAAGCAAAGCAAAGAATAGTAACACCTACCACAAATATCATAAGAGGCTCTCTGGCGGATTGGCATGACACTGGCTACCTCATCCCATAAAAAATTTTAGCTTAAAAATCCAACCAATCATAATCCAATATACAAAGGGCTTGATGTCAGTGACTGAGGGATGTGCTCTCTTGGGAGATGAAAGGTGGCAGACGAGGAAGTCTTCATTGATAACCCTCATTTACTGAAATCAGACGATTGAAACGTGTTTTTGTCTGACTTAGACATCTATCCTAGGTGTTGTAAAATGTTATAGGAAACCAAAGTTATTTGTCTGTAAGTGAGAAAATGAAAACTTTCATGTTACCGTCTGTTAGTTACCCATATAAAATGTGCCTTTGACTTGTGTTGCCTGTTTCTGATGGTGAATTTTTTGTTTGCATGTTAACTCGTGTCTGTTTTGACAATATGTCTGTGTTTATTTTTGATACATATAAAGACCAGTAATAAAACAGAACTCAAGCTTTTGTCTTTTTATCTTTGTATACATTCCATGCAACAGATTTATCAGTTTATAGTTTAATTCTGCCTTATGAAATGAACATTGCAATATGTGTCAGATTGTTCTGCTGCCTTTTATATGTAACATACATTTACTATATCATGATACATTTTATTAAAGCTAATGACAAACTGGAGAATGCCTTGAAAATAATACATGCAGAATTATTTAACAGCTTTTATAAGTGCCACTAAATATTTTCTTCCTTGTTTTATGTTGTTGCATAACGTTGTATGGATAAAACAGAGATGTGTAAAAATAAACTGCTATATGATTCTTGTCCTTGTGTGTATGTAAGGAAGTGTGTGTGACTGTGTGGATGTACGACTGTGTGAGTATTTATGTATTTGCGTGTGTGAAAGTGTGTATGTGTTGACTTCGTGAGTATGGGAAGGAGTGTATTTATGTGCCTTGTGTGTATGAATGAGAATATATGGGCATGAGAAAGAGAGAGAGATGGAAAAAGAGAGAGTAGGTATGTATGTATCAGTAAACTTTTGTTTGTGATTGTGAGTGAGTATAAGTGTATGAGAGTGAGTGTGTATTTGTGTGTTATTTTGTGGGTGCATAACTGCTAGTTTGTGTAAATGATATAAGTGTGTATGCAGGTATGAATGTATGTGTTTATGCATGTGCTGTGTATGTGTGTCTGGCTGCCTGACTGTCTCATAACTTTGTAATATGCATTGTTTATGTTCACAACTTTCATTTGACAATGTTTTTTCCCCTATGTGAATGTAGCATACAAAATAGTTAATTGATGTACAAAAGATCAGTGATTGGAATGTCCAAATGTAAGATGGGCCTGCATGCCCAATTTGTGACCCTTTGAACATAAAGTTCATTTGTACATTGTCCTCATGAAATTACCAACTTAAGTTGCATAACATTTATTTTTGCTTTTGCTTAAGTCACTATACACACACAAAAACTGTTATCTACTGCCTGTAGTACCTTGCGGTGTAGGAGCCTGAGGAATTAAGGCCACCTGTCTAGTGCAGTCACTGTGAACTGTGCAGGTTAGTTTCCTTTTTGACCCGGACAGAAAAAAATCCACACCTTACCGGGGGTTTTAGCCCAGGTCTCCTGAAGGAGAATTCAGCATTCTAGGCACATGGCCAGCTGCTCCTCACTTAAGTCACAATTGGTTATAACTTGAGGCTGAAATTCAACATCATCATGTGCTGTGCTGATAAGTGTGGGCAGTCATATTTTGCTGACTCTCACGATCACCAGATTCGTGAATCAGCTCTGTGTTCTTGTCTTGACCATCTCTATTAAGTAACGAAACATGATTGTCATAGCATCTATAAAGACGATAGTTGAGACTGAAATTACAGGTTATGAATTTTTATTTGTGAAAAAGAAACATTGTTGGAAATATGAATGTACACATAATAGGAGATGGAGAGAAAAATATGTGGTTTATTTGTTTGATTCAAAGCATAGTACCCTCCGTGGTGGTACCTCAGTGGCTAGCACACTGACCTTTTGGCCCTATGGTCTTGTATTTGTATCCCCCATTGAGGCTGGGATTTTTAAAACATTGCTCTGGGCCCCCAGGTAAATTGAGCCTATAGTGGGTACCTTTAAATGTTCTGGGAAGTAAAGGTTAGCACCATATACCAAAATATGCCTCAAGGCGTGGAAAAGGGGTCTTTGATGTCTTAAACCTTGTAGCACCATATACACTCATGAGAAATAAATTACCAGGTATTGATCAGCACGCATAGAAGACATCAGAGAGAAGTTTGGCTAGACAAAAGAGTAACATTTAAAGAATACAGATTCAAATATTAGTGTTTGCCCATAGCTTTCTATTTTTATATTTATTGTTTAATGTATTGTAAAATTTCTATTTCTTTTGCATATCTTCTGTGGGGGTCAATTACTACCTTTAAAAATATTTCTCCTATTATTTCAATAGCCTCAAAGATTCTCCAGTGATTGGTTTTTCCTTATGCCTACTACGCAATATTAGTAACAGAAGCACCACTTCCCAGTTAACGGTAAATTTTCACTGCCAGACACAACTCAAAGATGAATATTTATCATGTGATGATGTTAACCAAACATTTTTCACATTATCTTTATGTTACATTACATATTTAATCAGTGATGGTACATGCTATGTGGTGGAGCAGTTGTAAATTATTTCGCAGAATGGATATGAATGATACAATCTATTAGGGCACCTCAGATACATCTTTTCTTTGCTATTTATTTATGTAACCAGATTTGCTTTATATTTCTGAACAGAAAAAAAAGTTGCTGTGTATCTTCATATTTATTTGTTGCAAAAGAATGTGCTTTTCCCATCCTCTGCCCCTTTCAAGCTTTGTCATTTGAGAATTGATTATGAGAATTGATTGTAATGCTCGTAAACATTTTTTAAACTATCAGACATTTACAATTGCTCATGTCTGCTAGGGTGTTTTTTTATTTTTTATTTTGGAGACCTGAAGTGTAAAGGGCAGTTTCTCTTACTGACACAAAACTGTTTTTCCCTCTTTCAAGAGAAGTGTATCACACATAGTTATGCATCCCTCTAACTCAAGAGGTCAGTTTGTCTCATTTGGTCATGTATTTGTGAAAGGTTTGTTTCATGTAGACAGATTCCATCCAAGGTAATGGTCTCATTTTACCCTAAGAAAAATTGTTTTCCCCAAAGAATTTAACCAGGTTGTAGCTTGGAAGGCAGTGAACTATTATGAATTTCCAACTGCTGTAGGGTTTTTAGCATGCATTGCTTGCACACAGGACCTCCTGTTGTTTTTTTTTTTATCCAAGAAGGTTTGGTAGCCGATCTCAGTGATCAGATGATATATCATTAGTAATTCACGTGATGAATTTTATAAGCCTAAACCTATGCCAGTTAATCTGTGAGCCTGAGATGGATACTGATGCAAACTGGGCAGGCTAGGATGTTTGCTTTTATCTTTGGTAGATGAAATCTTTTGGGTTGCAGCAGGGCCTTCATCTTCTTATACCTTTTACACTTCAGTGGAGCAGAGCCCACAACCATATCACCTCCAACTCTCCTATCCGTGGCTGTTTATTGCATCTCCCTAGATGTACTTCCCATTTTATTCATGTTTGTCTCTAATTCTCTTCTGTGTGTGTTCTAGGTATTCCTCAATTTAATTTGCCATGTGGATTCCAGAAAAAGGATGTTCTAGTTACTTTTGTCAAGTTTTTCTCGGTATATGTTATATTTTGTGCTAGTGTCTTTACCTCAAGTTTGATTCATTGGAATATGTCTAGTTCTCTCCCTATGCTCTGCATTAGTGATTCTGTCAGATCATTTTAGTCCTTCTGTTTTGCACAGGCACCAGTTAATGAATGTTTGTAGATTGTTAGTAATTGTTTTAGTCGTTCTCAACCTGTCTTGACCATACAGCAGTGCTGATTTACTGCTAGAGGTAAATATTCTAAGTTTGGGGTGTTTTATGTTTTTTTAAGTAAAATAACAGATACTGCCACTGTTAGAGCATCATATGTTACAGGCCAAGAAATATGAGGTCAGATGGCCAATTATCTTCATATCCTCTCCTTCCCTGACAATTCCTAGAAATTTCTGAAAATTGTCTGGTAGTCATTTTGCTATGGCTGGTTAACCTCAAAATGCCACACTGGTAGGAAAAATAATCCTGCCTCTGCTGGGAATTGAACCCAAACAACTGTCTTGACAGGCAACTGCACTAACCACTAAGCCCCCCCCCCCCCCCCACACACACACACACACACACCCCCAACCTTGTTTGCTACAAGGTTTAATTTATTAGGCTTCCTCAAATGTCCTAGTGTTATGAAAGCACCTCTTATCTTTTGTAATCTTATTTTATAATCTCTGTCTTTCTTCAATTTCTTTGTCTGCATTGCTACCTAAATAGGTGTATGATTGTTCCTCTAGAAGTGAAGTGCTACCAAGGGGATCAGATTATGTTTTTCTATGATACATCTTAATATTATATTATTTCTAGCTGACCCGGCCCGGCTTCGCCCAGTCCCTGGCGGAGATCGATCGATCTATCTATCTATCTGTCTGCCTGCCTACCCGTCCGTCCATCCGTCTATCCCTCCCTCCCTCCCTGTCTGTCTGCCTGTCTGTCTAATAATTTATTGGTTGCAGTTAGAAAATTTCGCTTAATGCTAGGATTATTTTTATTTTAATGTTGTCGTATAATTTTCATGTAAAAAGTAACGTCGTATAATTTTCATGTAAAAAATGATGTGGTGGTATCGAGAACAACCTTAGATAAATGAAGACCAACTTACAAAAAGCATTAGAAAGATCTTTACATCTTCACCCAACAGTTAACTTGGGTAAATGGAGCGGCGGCAGCAGCAGCAGCAGAAAAAAAAGAAGGGGGAGGAGGAGGAGGATTATAATGCATATGCCTGTAGATAACTGTAGCGAAAAGGTCCACCTATTTGAGAAATATGCAACAATTTTACATATATAGCAATGCTATAAAAAGTTATGTTCCCTCGCTATATATAAATTATAATGTAAATTAAAATATTAAATTTTATTAAGTAAATAACTGTTTGTACACTAACAAACTATGACAGTTGGCAGCACCAGAATGAGAAGAAGACGTGTAGAAAATTTCATCTCAAACGGATGGGCCGTTCGCGAACGCAGAAATAACATACATACAGAGATACAGACAGACATACATCGCATTTTATATATATAGATTTATACCTGAATGTAGTTATCACAGTGCCATTTTTAGCTGAGTTTTTATTTTTGTTTCCTGATGAGGGCATGTCACTGCAACATCCTCCTTTTTGTCATTGTCTTCTTGTGAAGCTGAGAAGCTGACATTCTATAGTTACTGTTTATCCTATTAATTATTTGTTCTATTCTCACAGCTTTACCACAGTTATTCCAATTTATTAATTATCTATGAGATTAACGTTTTCATAATGTTTGTGTAAATTTCATTTGAACAGTTTGTTTAAAAATTGGCAGCAATGTGATCAGTAACAAACCCATATAATTATTGCATATTGTAAATATAAATACTTATTGATCAAAGATATTGTGTATAGGAAACTATCATTGATGTAGCAGAATGATGTTCAGTACGGAGAATGAGTTGAGGATGTTGAAATATTGCTTCCTTCTTGATTTCCTTCTTATTTTGCTAATAACTGTCCTTCATTTTAAAGTATACTTAAGAACTGTTTACTGCATTTTTAACATTTGTCAATACATTGTTTATAATGTTAAAACTTGTTTGTTCTGTTGAGACTTCGTGAGAAATGAATGAATGCCAGTGACAAATTTAGTGGTGAAATCTAACAGTAGTCACAGAAATTTGAAAATATTGCTCAATAAGAAAAAATGTGAATGTAAATTGTAGTTAAGAAATAGATATAGAGATACACTGAGACAAGAGGTTGACAAATTACCCCTTAAATTGTAGGGAAGGATATGTGTAGTGACCCAGTGGTGGTTAAAGTATGTGATGATGTCAAGAGGTGGTCAAATGACCCCTTGAATTGTAGGGGAGGGTACATGTAGTGACACGGTGGTTGAAATGAGAGCGTTGATGTGGTCAAGGGGTGGTCAAATGATCTTTTAAATTGTAGGGGAGGGCATGTGTAGTGACACGGTGGTGGTTACAGTGAGTGATAGTGTGGTCAAGAGGTGGTCAAAAATGACCCCTTAAATTGTAGGGGAGGGTACGTATAGTGACACGGTGGTGGTTAAAGTGAGCAATGGGGTAGTCAAGTGACCCCTTAAATTGTAGGGGAGGGTATGTGTAGTGACACGGTGGTGGTGGAAGTGAGAGCGATGGGGTGGTCAAGTGACCCCTTAAATTTTTTACGTCAAGTTCCTACCTAGACCGTTCAAGTCACTACTTACTACTTACTGTGTAATGTAAAGTGTAAAATAATATCGGTAACTTATTTGACTAAGGGGAGGGCACGTGTAGTGACACGGTGGTGTTAAAGTGAGCGATGACGTGGTCAGGAGGTGATCAAGAGGTGGTTAAGTGGTCAAGTGACCCCTTAAATTGTAGGGGAGGGTATGTGTAGTGACACGGTTGTGGTTAAAGTGAGCGATGATGTGGTCAAGGGGTGGTCAAGTGACCTCTTAAATTGTAGGGGAGGGTAGATCTAGTGATGTGTGGTGGTTAAAGTGAGCAATGATGTAAGAGGTGGTCAAGGGGTAGTCAGATTACCCCTTAAATTATAGGGGAGGGTATGTCTAGTGACGTGTTGGTGTATACAATATAAAACATTCAAAATAACAAACAAACGATTCAAAAAGAAGATATATAATAATTTTAATACAGGGAAAACATATATAGACAAACATTTAAATGAGGAGAGGCATAGTAGTGACGTTATACTGGTTATAAAAAGTGACCGCTCGGGATGTAAAATTGTCTGTAGCACAACATATGTATATATAAAAAAGGTGTGGCCTCAATGACTATATTTAGCCAATAAACATCAACAACCATCAAAATAAACATTGTATAATACACTGTATTTAATTTAATTCTATGGGAAATGGTGTTTCGATATACGTTGTTTCACTTAAAGTCACGTTTTCCAAGAACGTAACCCCGACGTTAACCAGAGCCTTCCAGTTCTTTCATTTCACTCTCCCAAACCATGGTTGCATACTGTGTGCATCCATCCGCTTGATTTCCTACCTTTGCAATGAAGTAACCCATTATGATATTTATTTCTGAATTTGTACATTTTTTCAATGCAGACAGCATGTCATAATAAAATTCCTTTGTACTGTCTTCGCTGCATTCTCCTGTTGGGGCATATATTTTAATGACGTTTATGTTAAAAGGTCTGCCGATTAATTTTACCAATAGTACCCTGTCTGACACAGCCCAATATCCTTGAATAGATTTTGATGTTTGCCCATCCAAGATAATTGCTACACCTCTTTGCCATTCTTCTCCCCCAGAATAAATCATCTTAAAATTCTCCCCTGTCTTAATCCCTGCCCCTTTCCATCTAGTTTCGCATATTCCTAGTACATTAACCTTCACTCTTTCCATTTCTTGTTTGATATTATTTCATTTTTCCGTCGTCGCTTAACGCCCGAACATTCCATGTTGCTAATTTCAGTGTCCCTGTCCTTGTCTTGTGATGATCTGTAATTTGGCGAATCATGATAAATTAGGCAACTTTAAAGAAGGTAGTTAACCAAGTTGATAACAAATGATCCATACTAGAACATTATCAGTGATTATATGTTTTAAGTATTTCAACATCAATCAAAGGAAATTGGACTGTATCAGACAAGAGTGTTACTAGTGAAGTTGAGTGAAGTACCTTTTGATGTCAACGTCATACAAATGTATCCACCAACAGCAGACTGTAGTGATGACAGCATTGATGAATTTTATAATGATTTAGAGAAAGCCTTCAAGAAATGCAAGAATTCTGAAGTAAGTATCATAATGGGTGACTTGAACACCAAAGCTGGAAATCAACAGGACGAATGCATGGTAGGCAAGTATGGACTGGGGGAACAGAATGAAAGAGGTTGCAGACTTGTAGAGTGGGCAAAATAGCATGATTTGATTATTGGAATC
The DNA here is from genome assembly GCA_963921405.1 of Cepaea hortensis. Lineage (NCBI taxonomy): Eukaryota > Metazoa > Mollusca > Gastropoda > Stylommatophora > Helicidae > Cepaea > Cepaea hortensis. The sequence continues at coordinate 168,292,372 of OY992876.1, read as the reverse complement.
ACCTGATATCAACAGCACCCAAGGAGATTATTGACATGGAGGAGTCCTGATCATAAGATCAGAAATCAGATTGATTACATTCTCATCAACAGATTTAGAAATGCCTTAAAAGTTGCAAAAACTATACCAAGCGCAGACTGCTACAGCGACCATAGATTAATCTTAAGCAATTTACATATAAAATTAAAGAAAATCAAATATTCATCAAGAAACACAAACTTTGATCTACATGCACTGAAGAGTGAGGAGATAAAAGATAAATTCAACGTAGAGGTAAAGAGCAGATTTGATGCATTGTCCGATATGGAAATATTATTTCAAGACGTCAGTGACCAATGGGAAATATTAAAGAAATCAGTCAACCAAGCTGCAGAAACAACCATCCTGAATATAAAGATAATAGGACGCAAGAAATGGATGATGGAAAACATCTTAAAACTCATGGAAATAAGAAGAAATAACAAAAATGACAAGGAAAATATGAAGAGATTCACAGAAAAATTAGGAAGCTATACAAAGAGGCAAAAGAAACAGCTTGAGGGAAATTGAAAACCAACACAACACCCGGAATACCAAATTAATGACATCACTAACAAAAATACACACACATGAACGGGTTGCCTGAAAACCAAAGACGGCAAAATCATAATAGAAAAAGATCATATTTTACATGCGTGGTCAGATTATGTGAAAGACCTTTATGATGATACAAGAAAAAAACAATACGATCATCGGAATAATAATGAAGGACCATCAATTTTGAAGATGGAAGTTCAGAATGCTCGTAACCATATGAAAACTGGCAAGACCCCGGGTACAGATAACATTACAATAGAAATGATCAATGCCTTAGAAGAATATGTTCAATATGGAATAGACCAACTCACTAGACTGCTGAACGCAATATACGATACTGGAGATATACCACCTGAATTATGTAATTCTATATTGCAATCCCGAAGAAATCTGGAGCCTTGGAATGTGATCAACATCGAACAATTAGTATAATTAGCGACATCACGAAAATTTTAGTTAGTTAGTCGACAGATTATCCTCATTGCACATCGAACCACTCAGTCCATAAGTGCTTGGATCCCCTCCTCAGCAAATCCCGCAGCGTGTAGCGGCTAACGACACCAGTTCTGTGTTGGTTTATCAATCTTCTTTGGCTTCCTGCGTAGTGTTCTTGTTTGGCCACCCCTCTTTTAATTTGCTGCTCTAGCTGTCTGGCCATGGTTGTAGATTCACAGTCATCACTTGGTTCTCGCAAAAGTCTTACTTCTCGTAGAGCATTCAGAATGTCAGCCTGGTCCATGGCGCGTCCGCCCTCCACAGTAGCGCTACCTGCGAGCTTGTCAGCCCGCTCATTCCCTTGTACTCCCGCATGCCCTGGCACGAAGATGAAACTAATCTTTGCCAGCCGAGACCGCCCCAGAGACAGCAACCATTCTCTTCGGATCTCCCCCATCTCTATCCTCTTGAGCATGTTCATTGAGTCGCTTAGGAAACATGCCCTAGTGAATGTTTGTGTCTCGAGCCATGTTATTGCTTTACTTACTGCCATGACTTCCATAGTCAGGCTACTTGAACTTGTGGCACCAGAGTCCTCCTTCACAATTCTCCCTCCGGCCTGAGCCGTAAAGGCCCATGAGCTTCTCACATGTCGGACGACTGACCCATTTGTGTAAATGACAGCACCACCGTCTAGCGAATTCTCGAAAATCAACGCTTGTACTTCCGCCTCCACAGCTGCCGGATTTTCTTGTCTGCATTTTCTGTCTAGTTGGATGTAAACTGATAAGGATGTGCAGAAATCTGTTGGCACTTGTACCCACTCCTCACCAGGTTCTAAGTCCTCAAGTGAACACACCTGTTGAAGAATGTCTTCGGCTTGACTCATCCACGACCGTCCTCTTTTTAGCCTGCTGTCCTTCACCTTCATAATTTCACTATGCAGTGGATGTTGTAAGCTGCTTGGTTATGCAGATGATATAGATATTATAGGGCAAAGTGAACAAAATACATTGGAAATATTGACTCACTTAAAGGAAAAAGCCCAACAGATGGGGCTGGTTATCAACCAAGATAAGACAGAATATATGGTAATTTCAAGAGATGGAATGGCTAAAAACTCTGGCCACATACAAATAGATAATATGATCATTAAAAGAACGGAAACATACAAATACCTGGGTACAATCTTCAACTGCTCCAACATCATAAGGGAAGAAATACAAACTAGAATCAACTCTGGAAATAAGATATACTATGCACTACAACATCCACTAAAATCAAATGCGCTATCTCGTAACACCAAAATCACAATATACAAAACACTGATCAGACCAGTTGTGCTGTATGGCTCTGAAACCTGGAGTACAACGAAAGGAGACGAAGCCTTGTTACAAACCTTTGAGAACAAAATTTTAAGACGCATCTTTGGACCCATTAGGGATACACAAAGTGGAGAGTGGAAAAGAAGAAGTAACAAAGACATTTATGATCTGTTTAAGTCCCCGCTAATCACTGGTATCATGAAGGCTAATAGACTACAATGGCTGGGGCATATAGAAAGAATGGAAGATAATAGGGAAACAAAAACTCGCTTACACTCAGGAAATAAATGACCGTAGACCCCGAGGTAGACCATGAAGACGGTGGAGAGATAATACATATACAGACCTACAAGCCCTTGGAATCAACGACTGGCAAGAGGAGGTCCACCAGAGAGACGAATGGAGACGGATTGTATCTGCAGCAAAGAACCTCAATGGCTCGGAACGCTGAAGAAGAAGTGGATGTTGTGTGTTTGCGTTAACTTTGGGGTAGGCGCGAGCTCTGCAGACTTGTATTCTGTCTTCAATGGTTGGAAAATCAAGAAGGTAGCGCATCGCCCTGCATGCTGTATCTCTTGTACATCCAAGAATAATGCGCATAGCTTCATTCTGTATCCTTTCCATCCTTTCTATCTGCTTACGGCTCAGAGTCAGGATTGCCATCGCATACTCAAAAACAGACATGACCAGCCCTTCGTACAGAAGACATAGAAGGCGCTGCTCACAGTTTGCTGCCGCCATCATCCGCATCGCAGCCAACCCTCCCTTGGCGAAATCACGAAGATTTTGCTGAGAATTATCGTGCAAAGAGTTAGGAAGAAAATACAACCCGAAATAGGAGAAGAACAATGTGGATTTGTAGAAGGCAAGGGTACAGTAAATAATGTGTATATACTGAAAACAGTAATTGAACGTTCTATAGCAGTAAACAAAGATCTATATCTTTGCTTTATTGACTACACAAAGGCTTTCGATAAAGTGAGACATGTCGACATGATAAGGATGCTTGAAGATCAACAAAATGATGGAAACGACCTTAGAATTGCAAAAAACATATATTTGAAACAACAAGCTTCCATCAGAATTGATAACGATGTAGATCAATATCAGCCTCTTAAAAGAGGTGTGAGACAGGAATGTGTAATGTCTCCAGATATTTTTTCTCTGTATAGTGAAAATATTTTCAGAAATATAGAAGATATGGAAGGAATCAACATTGGGGGACGATACATCAATAACATTAGATATGCAGATGATACAGTCTTAATTGCAGACAATGAACAGAGCCTGCAACATTTAGTAGATGCGGTTGTTGCAGACAGTGAACAACTAGGGTTAGAATTGAATAGTAAGAAGACACAGATTATGGTTGCCATTGGGAAGAAGGAAATACCACAATGTGATATACGAGTAAATGGGCATATTCTTAAGCAAGTAAATCGATACAGTTATCTCGGAACAGTCATAACATCTGATGGGAGATGCCTTGAAGAGATTAGAATAAGAATTGCCATTGCGAAGGTGCAAGATGACAAGCATACTGACCAATTAAACAAAATATATCAACTGAAACGAGAAAGAGAGTGTTGAAGTGCTACATAGAACCTGTACTTTTGTATGGATGTGAAGCGTGGACAATGTGCACTCAAGCTGAAAAACATCTGATGGCTGTGGAAATTGGTTTCTGGGGAAAATGCAAAGAATACCATGGACGGACAGAAAAACCAATGAACAAGTTCTTCAAGAAACAAATAAAGATCGTAAACTGATTAGAGTCATTAGACGTAGACAGTCAAAATGTGTGGGCATGTTATGAGAGGAAATGACTTGGAGAACTTGGTGACAACTGGCAAGATCGAAAGGAAGAGACCAAGGGGAAGACCGAGAAGTAAATACCTAGATGGTTTGGCCACGTAACATGGTCGAAACAGAAACATGGAGCTGATCCACGACTCTGGTGATCGAGTAACATGGCAGAACATGACCGCCCACGCTTATCGGCATGGCACACGATGGATGGATGGATACTTCACTTAGCCTGCACCGTGGCGAAGGCGTTGTGGACGCAGTTCGTGATCCCGCATACCCATGTTCGAAGCACAGCTGCGGGCGATTTGACAGCAGACCGCCTTGTGTTGGTGTTTTTCGAAATGGTATGGGTGCCGGTCGTTCAGAAAGCAATGGCAAACTACTTAACGTAAACTTGCCAAGAGATCACAAACAGCAAAACATGCTGATGTTGACTGCTACGCCATTTAAAGTATATGAAGCTAAATTTTGTTAATTCATTTATTCACTGCATGTGCTATATAACTCTGCAGTATGCATCTGACGAGATGCAGCGAGATCTTCCCGTCAATAAATAGTACAACCAGTCGTTTGTGGCTCTTTTTTTTTTAATTAATTAAAATACATTGTTTTCATCTCACTATAGACCGTTTTGGTCGTTTTGTTATATAATTTCCGGACTCAGAATAACCGGGACAAAATCCATGACATAAGATGTTTTAGGTTAAGTATTATGTTTATTAGTTCCGAATATAAACATAAAATATATGGTCTAGACGTAATGTCATTACACTTGACGGTATCCATCTGTTACATTTTCCCATGGCCCAGAACTCTCATTTAGATAAGATATGGCAAATGCCATAAAATGCACTACTGTTGCAGTGTGAGGTAGGGTCCACACATTTCATGCAGTCTGTTGCAGTGTGAGATAGGGTACACACATTTCATGCAGTCTGTTGCAGTGTGAGATAGGGTCCACACATTTCATGCAGTCTGTTGCAGTGCCTAACAGCCTACGTACATTCTATTATCGATTGTGGCAGGCATGGAGTATACCACTTGCCACTTCCCTCACGTGTCTGATTGCACTATGGTGAACGTAACTGTTGTTAGTGCTACAAACACGACATTATTGTTAGTTTAATACAGTATTTACAGTTATACGTTATTTTATAAACCAATTTCAATTAGCTTCCGTTTAACGTGCATCCATAAAATGGATATAAATATACATAATTTAAAAGTCTACCTCGGTACATAGAGCAATATAATATAATAAATCAAATAACACACGCATGTCGATTGCATCATTACTTGTGTAAATATTACCATTAATTCTTTACTTATGTACCTTTTCCACCTTGATTTCAGACATGCATATCTATGTTTTTTTATGTGACAAAACACACCATGAACTCTGGGATTTTAGTGAACTGACTGACATTCTTATCAGTTTAAAAACTAGTTTGGGAAAAGTATACGTTGGTTTGTCGTTCCTTTATTTATTCTTTGTTTCAGACATGAAGCATAAAGTCTAACCAAAAAGCATCATGTAAATGGCACGATTGAGACCAATTTGGGTCATTTATAGTCCGCGTACTTTTTTGTGCAAAGTCATCCAAACAGTTGAATAGTGGTAAAATAAATTGGATGGCGGAATGTGTTATTTATTCCCTGAACGTATGAATGCACTGTGCCTTTCTCTATCTATTGCTTTTCAATGTATGTTTGTATGTATGTATATGTTGTTGTTGTTTTTTTTACGCTCGCCGTAGTCCATATACGTGCTACAACTTCTACTGCACTGGACTGATTTTTGCGTGTGGATTAGCTTTCCCTATTACTAGGCTATTACTACTATCAGTGTTCCTCGCCATCAGGTGACTTCTTAGATTAACGTCCCCAATTAAAGCAGCAAGAGAAGTAGTAACAGCATGGCTACACAGATTATTCAACAACTTTTGGGTAGAACAACAGACACCACGAGACTGGGGAAACGCCATAATTATCTCAATTTGGAAAAAAAAAGGCGGCAAAATAGACCGTACACAATACAGAGGCATTTCACTGTTGAGTCATACTGGCAAAATATTTTGCAAAATTCTTGAGAACAGATTACGAACTATTATAGAACCCCAGCTAAGCGAAACACAACTAAATAAAGAATGCACAGATGCCATTTTTGCTCTTAGACAATTAATAAAAAAAATGAATCGAATTCAATGAAACACTCTACTTAGCCTTTGTCGACCAAGAAAAGGCATTTGATAAAGTAGATAGAAACAAGCTGTGGGAAATCCTTAAACAATATGGAGTGAGTACGCATCTAACAAACCTATGTAGAAGCTTATACAACAACAGTGAATGTATAGTGAGAGCAACTGGAGGACACTCAGAACCCTTCACCATAAGATCCGGAGTACGACAAGGTTGTGTCCTGTCCCCTATCTTGTTTATAACATATATAGACAACATATGTAAAGAAACCAGCCAAACAGCAAACACCGCATGACGAGAACACAGAAGAAGAACCATCTGCAAATATAACCATTAGAGAACTCCTGGTTGCGGACGACCAAGCACAAATAGCAAAATCAGAAGCTGAATTACAAGACCAGATGAATAGTCTAAACGAAATGTGTAAGGAACATAACATGAAAATTAGCACAAGTAAAACAGAGGTATTGACTATAACTAAAGAAGAAAAAGCAACTATGAAGTATAATATCATCAAATGGCAAATCAGAAAACGACACCGAAAATAGATGCAATAAGGCAAACCAACTCAATGGACAGATGGCACCAATACTAAAGAACAAACATGTATCAATAACTACGACAGGGTTAAGAATTGGGCACGCAGGCCCGTCTAACATTCTGCCCTTTTATCACTCTCTTTCATACATTATACCATTCACACATCATTCAAGGCTAACTGAAAACAGCAACAATATAAAATATATGCATTATAAAGGCATGTGGAAAATGAAAAATCAATACTACACGACTCAGTAATAGTAATAACTGGTGTGGCACTTGTTATTAGCTATGTGGAATATACTGGCCTACCAAAAGAGGACTGGCTGTTATACTAGGGTTTTATTATTATTATTATTTCTATTATTAAGGGGGCAGGTAATCCGTACTGAGATAGTGTTCAAATAATTTGCGATTATATGTATACGGATTGGTGATGTCTTTTATTTCATGTGGAAGATTGTTCCACAGCTGAGCTGCAGATTACGTTAAGCTTGTTTTGTATAAGTCTATCCTAGGCTTTGGAATATGTAATATATTTAATCGTTTACTGTGTCTAGCATTATATTCAAACAATGGCCAAAGGTAATTTGTGGCATTCCGATGTAGGATTTTGTGAATTAGTTTGGCCTTATTGAAAAGCAGACGTTTGCGGAGTGGTAGTAATTGAAGGTGTTTATGCAGGCTAGGATTGTCAGTTGAATGTTTGCTATAAATTAAACTCATGGCCCGTTTCTGTAGCGAGTAAAGTCGCTTGGTGCTTGAATTGGAACAACCGTCCCTGATTGTAGAGCAGTCGTCAAAATGTGTCTGTATGTGAGAGATATAGAATATTTTCCTTGTGTCCACATCACTGTTTTCGCTGTTTGTTTAGTGAGCGCTTGAACGTGAGGATTAAAGGTTAGGTTTCTATCAATAATGAGGCCTAATGTTTTGTGCTCAATTACACTTTCTACTGGCATGTTATCGATGTGAAGTTGAAGTGATCTGTATGAATTTAGAGTCTGAAGTCTTTGTCTGGTTGTTAATAACATAGATTTTGTTTTAGTGATTTTAATTTGCATACGGTTCGCATAGCTCCACCTAACTACATTATTTAATTCTTGTTGCAAAGACGACTCCATCAAATTACTGCTTTCAGCGTTTGTATACACTGTACAGTCATCTGCAAATAGATCGCAGGACGACGAAAGATGCAAAGGTAGATCATTAATATATACGGAAAATTATAGAGGGCCAAGAATAGAGCCTTGCGGTACTCCAATATTGAAGGTAGTGGCTTGGGACAGAGATTTATTGTATGATACTACTTGCTTTCTGTTTGACAGAAAAGATGTTATTAGCGTCACAACGTTAGGGCCAATTTTCATTGTCTCTAGTTTTTAAAATTAAAATGGCAACGTCTATCATATCAAATGCTTTCCTGAAATCGATAAACACAGCTCCACATAGATTGTTGTTATTTATATTCTTGTGCCAATTTTCTATCATGTTTGTTAGGGCCGTGTGGCAAGAATATTTTGGTCGAAATCCTGATTGACTGTCAATTATAAGCTTGTTGCGATCTAAATACTGTAATGTTACCTTATGGATGTGTTTTTCTAGTGGTTTAGATAGTGATGATAGTAAAGAAATGGGTCTATAATTGTTCCGGAGACCAGTGTCCAAAGAACCAGATTTAAGGAGAGGATACACTTAGATAAGATCAGAAATGAAGAAATCAGGACTAAAGTGGGGGATATAGCTGCAGTAGATTTTATTAGAAGGCAGCAAGTCAAATGGTTTGGCCATGCAAGTAGGTTACCAACTAACAGTATACCACAACAAGCAATGATGTACAGACCAGAGGGAAGCAGAGGAAGAGGCCAACCACGTAAACGATGGACGCAGGGAATAACAGAGTCCATGGGAATATCGATACATGAAGCCCATAAGCACTCTCCCGCTGTTTATACTTCACCTCGACACTGCAAGGTAAAAGAGAAACATAATGAGATGAAATGTGATGAGAACGTCCCCAAACCAAGGACGAGAAATCAGTATTTTACTCCAGCTGACCGGTGTAGGTGTTGAACCCGCTACTTTGGTTCTTATCCATTCGGCCATGCTGACCTCCAATTAAATTATTTGAGAACGTACATCTTTACACTTATAACATGCCGTCATGCCGATGTGAATTATGGACCATTTCGCAATCACTTATGAAGAAAATCGGGGCTTTTAAATTTGAATTTTGCATAACAGCCATGAGAATAGCGGGAGCCAAGACATTTTACAATATCTGAACATTTGAACATTGGAAGGGGGGGGGGGGGGTATTAGTTGCATATCCTTTACAGAACGTTGCCGTCAACTCCAGCATTTTTTTGGCTGTTTGTGATTTTTTGGCAGGTTTGCGTTCAGTAGTTCGCCATTGCTATCTGAACTACCGGCACTACCAGTGTAGGAAAATGAGATCAAGGTGGTCAGCTGCCAAATCACTCACAGATACGTTTTGAACGTGATATGCGCGATTGCGAATTGCGTTCTTGATCCCGTTGCCCCAGCGCCGGCTGTGAAGAAAACTGGTGCATAAACAGTAGCGTGTCTCTAAAACTGAAATACAGGGTGTATTGTGAATGACTGTGCAGTGTTTGAAAATATTGCCGGTCCAAGTTCTATATTTACCTATTATGTTGCCGGTAGTCCCTGACCTAATTCTCGTGAGTAACGTAACCTGCTCGAGAAACGGTAGCGGTTCTCGCCTCGCCGCGTTGGTAACTTACGGGTTATGTGAGTTGATCGCTCAGAAATCAATGGCAAGCTACTGAGCGTAATCTTGCCTAGTACATCAACAGCAGCTGAAAAATACTGATGTTGACTGCAACGTCCTGTAAGGGATATGCAAACAAACAAAAATTATGTTGCATGAACTTTACAGAGGGCGAATACAAAACTTGGACCGGCAATATTTTGAAACACTGTACAGTTATTAAAAATACACCCTAACTTTGGCCATATTAAATACCACAGTGATTATAAAAGAACAGTGATGGAAGGCGTGGTTCCGGGAAGAACAAGTAGCTATCGACCAGAACGAAGATGGACACAAGGCAATGCAGACACAATGGGCATGCAACTTCATGAAGCAAGAGAACGGCCAAAAGAAAGAGAATCTTTTCGGTGGGCCGTAATGAAAGCGACTTTTTGTAGAGGATGATGACTGATAAAGTTACACGATGGTGAAGTTATCCGTCTGACATTCTCAAAGTAGAATTATGAATCTACAAAAATGTATTGTCTGGAATAATTGGCTTCTGTCTTACAAATGAACAACATTTTAAATGCTAATTAAATTGCTACTCTCGAAAGAGTGACCAAGAAGAGTGACCAGATAGATTGGGAACGCCTAAGCGCTTAATGTTTAAGTCAAACATAAGTTATTCTCTCTCTCTCTCTCTCTCTCTCTCTCTCTCTCTCTCTATCTCTCTCTCTCTCTCTAACTCTCTCTCTCTCTCCATCCATCCATCCATCATACATCAATCCATCCTTCCGCACGTCCGTCTGTAAGTCTGTCTGTCAGTCTGCCTGTCTGTCTCTTTCCTTCCCCTCCCCCCCCCCCCCCTTTGTACATGTGCGGGTATGTTCCTGTAAACAACAAAGTGCGTGTTAGATGAACAACACGCTGAGTGTGTTAAAATAAGTGCTGTGACCAACCATATTTGCGTATAGAAAAGATTCTGGCACCATCCATTATACATGCGTATATAAAAGATTCTGCCCACTCAGTCATAACTAAACTTATTAACAACCACTGGTGAACACCACATTTACTTGATGTATACATCAACACATTTTTGGACAAACAGTTCAAGTAGTAAATCAAGATCTGTAATAGTACATACATGAAATTGTAATGGTCACATTGAATTTTATGCACAGGCAGGGGAATGATTTAGCTTTAGAGAAGATAGTCGCTGTTAATCTGCAGGATTTTTTGGAATGGGGGAAGTTTCTTCCAAGAGGTCTGGGGAGCTACAGGCCAGGAAAAGATACCTGGTCAAATGCAGCCACTTTTGTCTTTGATGTTTATGAGGGGTTCCAGAGTAGACAGGAAACGATGGCAGTAGCGCTTGATCTCGAGGATGCGTACAATAGAGTTCGTTATGATATTTTGATGACCGCACTGATGGAGAAGGGGGTCAATCCCTGGTTGGTGAACTGGATAGCAGCCGTCCTGCACTCTCGTCGGGTTGCTCTCCGTCTGGGTGCATGGACCTCAGAGCCACATATGTTAACCCCGGGACTGCCACAGGGATCTGCAGTCTCACCGGTGCTCTTTAATGTGTATACGAGCAAGATTGCAAACCTAGAAGCACCAGGGGTTGGAAGAATACTAACATTTGCAGATGATATTCTTGCATATAGGCAGGGGAGAGATAGGGAGCAAACAGCCCAGGAGTTACAGGCGACAGTAGATAAAGTGATTGACTGGTGCACAGAAATGAATGCTTTCATCCACCCGGAAAAGGCTGCTGTTTTGTGGTGCTCTCTGGACAACAGGATTGTAAGAGCTGATGTCCCAAGCCTCACGATAGATGGTAGAAATGTCAGCAGAGAGAACAAACTGAAGTATCTGGGGATCACATTTGACAGGAGTCTATCCTTCAAGGACCATGTGGAGACGGTTGTGACAAGATCTCAAAAGGGACTCAGTGCACTTAAAACTATGGCTGCAATGGACACAGAGCAGAGAATGCTTTTCACACTATACCAGCACTTGATCCTCTCAGTAATTGATTATGGATTAGGTCTGCTCACTGTCTCAGAGAGTCAGCTGGTGAGGTTAGAGCGCATAACGAAGCTATGCATCTTATTCTGGGATGCACTAGAGACACCCCAGTAGTGTGTATGCGTTACGTCCTTGGTCTACCGACTGTTGCTGGTAGGCTCATGGTGATGCAGGCGAAGGCATACCTCAGAGTAGCTGCAGACACAGATCACCCGTTGAGGCGCTGGACGCAGTTAAGGGTCAGCGACTGATAAGAGGGAAATCATGGATGGCTCAGGCGGAGGATACGATCAGACAGGTATGCCCCTTGGAGAACATTAGGCGTGGAGAGGAGTGGGTCAGAGTGCCAGCGGAGCAGTCAGACTTGTGCAGAGTTATAATCACATTAGGCCGGGAGTGCAGGGAGTGGCCAGCAGGGGCCATGGAAGTGGAAATCCAGCAACTAATTCAGGACAATGCTCACTCGGGTGATGTGATTATCTACACAGATGGTTCGGTGTCAAGAGGTGAGAGAAGTGGCTGGGGGTTCATAGCCAAAGCTAATGGTCGATGTTTGGGGCAGGAGAGCCTGGCATATGATACCACAACATCCAGCTTAAAATGGAGGTGGAGGCAGTCACTGCGGCTCTCCGCTGGATGGAGAATACGACACACACACACACACACACAAACATCGTGATTGTAACTGACTCAGAAAGCATGCTGACGAGGGTGAGGACGGGCAGGCTTCGTGCGGAGTGGCTTGCTTCGCTTCGGAGGTCACGGGTGACAAGCATGGCTTGGATCTTTTCTCCGGGGCATGCCGGTGTGCTGGGAAATGAACAGGTGGACAGATTGGCTGGCTCTGCAGAACTTGGTGGAGTATTGATACATGACAAGGCAGATGTGGTCGCGGCCTTGTGGGAGCACGTGCACACCTCGGAGGAGCAAATGGATTGCTATGGTCTGGCAAGAATGAGACAGCGAGGAGTGACGAGAGGATCTGGCCGACGCTCAACGCTCAGAGGAAAGGCGAGACGGACTTATAATCAGATTGCTACTGGTACTATTAGTGTTGGAACTCTTCGCTGGCTACTGAGGATGGGGACGGAGCACTTATGGGAATGCCCCGAATGCTGTGATGTCGATTCCTAAATCAATCAATCAATCAATCAATCAATCAATCAATGTTAGCTAATTAATAACCTCGATATTATATACAAACTTCCTTGAAACTCAGAAAACATTTTGTCTTACTCTTTTATGACTGAATCTGTCACAATTTTTCCTATGTACTCACTAATCAATGCAGCTAAAACAAAAGCGTACAAACCATTTTGCACTCGGCTCACTCGGCATACGGTGCTAGCCCAAAGGTTTAAAGACCAATCGGCACTCAGTAGGTGCTGTGGTCAGTATCAGTTCAGTTGTCTTCACTTCCCAAGACATTTTCTGGTATTTATTTTAGGCTTTGTCGACGGGGTGGAGTGTTGGTTTAGTTGGTACAGGTCATTATAACAAAAATCGTCTCTCTTGCGTATTCGAACCCATGATAGTGGCTAGACTACGCTACCGCGGCTCTCTGTTAAAATAAAATAGAAAGGCAGCTGTTGGTGTGTGTGAAGTGTTAGGAGAATCACATTTTGTAAGACAGAGTGCACTGTCGAGTAGATGCCGCCGTTCCGCCACTTAGTGAACGAGGAGAGCAGACATCAAACCTTGCCGATGTAAGTGATACTTATATATATCTTGCACATGCCCATGTACACTATGTATGAATGTCTGTTGAGCGGTATATATGTATGTATGTGCGCTCACGCATATCAGTCCACCCAGACTTTAAGACTTGCCTCAAAATAACATATGTGAGCACATAATGTGATTTTGGTTAATACTAACATCACGCTTGCACCCACTCATGCTTCGTTGGTGACTGGTTACCGTCCTGCCCTCCTGCCTCCGTCCCCCCTCCTTTCTATGTGCTCACTGAACCGCAACATCCATCACCCCGCCACCATCTTCCATCTAACGCCGTCGGTTGGGTATAAACTAGAATACATCGGAGATATTCTGAGTCACTCACAGATTGGAACTGTGAGGTAAGTATGAACACATTTTTTTCAATTCTCATTTTTTTCAATTCCCATTTTCTCTTCATTGCTTTAATTTTTTTCATCCTTTTGTTCTTCTCGTCCTGTCGTCACCTTTTGATGTAGTCACAGGAGATCTCCTTGACTATATGTTGTGTTTGTGAATGTGTTTGTTTGCTGATGAAGGCTAATCGCCGCAACGTCCTGTATGTGTCGTAAATCTGTTATGTAAAGCTGCACTGCTTTGTGTCATTTTATATTGTTACTACTAATTAAGGCACACATAAAATGTGCTACTTATCTCAGAATCCGAGGTTGTGTGGAATTCTTTGATAAATAGCACATGTTTGTTTTTTCATTTTCTCTTCATTGTTCTCATGTTTTCATCTTTTCATTTTTCTTATCCCGTTCTTGTGCCTTAATGTGGTCACTGTAGTGTTTTCTCCGTAATTATATGTTGTGTTTTGTGTCTGTATTTATTTGCTGATGAAGGCTAGTCTCCACAGCTTTATGTTTTCCGTAGGCTACCTGTGTTCTGTAAAGCTGCATTACTGCGTGTTATTTTATATTTTTAACAATTAAGCTAGACCCATATTTCTATAGAGTCAGCACTCCGGGGGTTATGTGGTCAGTATCCAGGTTATTTCCTAGTGCCTATTTTAGGCTGGGATGACCCGGGAGCCGAAGTCAGTTGTAAAAACCGAACCCGTCTAGGTTTTGACCACCGGACCAGCTAGAAAGAGTCCAACTACTGCGCTTTCCACAATGTTGCCACTGTAACTTCTTCTTCTTCTTCCTCTACTTCTTTGTTCACCCTCCAAACGTCAATGTAGGTCCGCATGGCCGAATGGATAAGAACGTGTATTCTTAAACATCCGGTGTGCTGATGCCGAGGTAAGCGGTTCAACCCCCACACTGGACAGCTGGATTAAAATGTTGACCTGTCGTCCTTGACTTGGGGACGTTAATTACACGTATATCTGAAGTCGGAGTGGGTTCGGTTCGCGATGGACACTGTTATTAGGGGAAAGTTAACCCACATGCGAAACTCAGTCCATCACTACTATAAATAGTGTATATGAACTACGTTTGAGTTCAAAGCGAGCGAGCGCCAAAAAAAAAAAACACGTCATTGTGAAGTAATGGAGAGAGAGAGAGAGAGAGAGAGAGAGAGAGAGAGAGAGAGAGAGAGAGAGAGAGAGAGAGAGAGAGAGAGAAGCGAGAGAGAGAGAGCAGCCAACTTAAGAATGTTGACATCTCCATAGAGTTTGTCCTCACTTGGAGCGGATGTAGGTCAAAAAATGTTTTCTCTGTTCTGCACATGTTGGAAAATCGTGCAACAAATGTTTATTAACTTATTTTACGAGATCTACAGCTATAGTCATAAATTGAAATTGCGTCACTATCGTAAGAATAGCCTGAAGCAATCTCCCTGTAACGGTGCTAACCCAATATGTCCGGGGCAGCAGGTTTATTTCCCGTTTCATCATCCAAGTTGGAGCTGTTTTGTCAGACTCGAGTGTCGCCAACATCCAGATCTGTCTTTAGGCTGGACAGCAAGTTAGGGATTTTCTGGAATTGTTTAAAACTATTGTGAGGAAATAAATTATCAATTTGCATATTTCGAGTTAAAGCTGTTTTAAGCGGACACACGAGTAATTCAAGTATTTGAAACAGTGAGTAACTTACTCAGTAAGTAAGTTAAAAATTAAAGTAAACAAACCAAGCCCAAGTTCCTAGCTAGACCGTTCGTTCCGTTACCGTTCTCAAGTCACTACTGACACTACTCTGTTACTGTAAATGTAAAATGTAAAGTGTAATAATAATAATCAATAACTTTAACTTAACTTATTTGACTAAGTATTATTAGTATTAACTATTACACTACTGCGCAGCAACGTTCTAGTTTTACGATTTCTTGCTGCCTACAGTTTAGGTACTTTAACTGATTGCCTGCCAAACAAAAAAGCGGTCATGACCAAACAAAAATTCAAGGCAGAAAATTTGATGTAGGGGTGTGTCACAATAATGCTTTTAAAATGGTTAAAATGGTAGCAGGTGTATTGTATTACATATCAAATTAAAGAGGAATTCACAGGGAACATGACAGTGTTAATAATTAATTGATAGGTTACAAATAGACAAGGGAGGCACTATTCACAATGGAATTGCGAATAGAGAAAAATTATATTCGCAATCGAATTGCGGGAAGTAACTAACATGGCACAGCGTCTGCTCACTAGTCAATTTTAGTTTGGGCCATTAAGAAGTCTAAGAAGGTGGTTAATTTAAATAGGAATGTTCACTGTTGCGAGTTTAATTCTGCCGATTTTTCCGTAATTTTTAATGAATCACTCTTCTTCTTACTTCTGTCCGTTCTTTTGGCATCCCATTTTATTTTTACATTACGTTAGTCCTGTTTAAATATCAAGAATAATTTTTCAGAACAGGTGTCCCCAATACAAATAACAATCCCTACAAATAATTGTGTCCCCAGGCGAGTTCAAGAATTGTTAACTTTCGTTTCTGTACACTTACTGTTACCAGGCATCCATGTTTGTTTACGTTACCGTCCTACTATTTATGTCCTGATAATATCGCAGCAGTGATGATTCTCTTAATTTGACACTTTCTATGGCCTCCATTGCATCCTCTCTGAGTGACTGTTCTGGTACAAGATGACAGTAATATGCTTCGCCTCAGAGAGACATGACTAGGCAATTCAAACATCAGGCTTTTGACTGACTGGCCTAATTAATTAATAAATAAACAAGGATAAGGAAATGCTACGCATATAAAGTGCAGGAAAACCCGGTATATCTGAAGCAGGTGGAAAAGAGAGAGGAGAGAGATAGATAACGAAGATAGTGTGAGAGACAGAGATATGAGAAAGATGTATTGAAAGACATTAAAGAGTGGTAAAGACAAGAAAGGGAGAGGTGGGAGATCGAGACTTAGAGCGAGCGAAAGAGAGAGAGAGAGAACACTTGTGTTCGGGTGGCTAAGCTCCTTTCCCAAGATAACAAAAGTAGAGGACAGATAAGAACAGAAAGACAAGTGTGCAGGTTCTTGCGGAGCAAGATAAACAACACCTAATACACAAAATCCGTAGAAAACATATGCCTAAAGTGAAATCATCAGACAAGCATTGGTGTCACCTAATTCCTGAAAATGGAAAAAAAAAATGTCACCTCCCCGTTTGGGAATCGAACCTCAAGCTCCCATGTACCAGGCGGAAACACTAACCACTATGCTACTGAGGACACGTTAACGGATCATCAAAATATTGTAATGTGGACACGCATAGGAATTATCACGTGACCTACTTCGATTGCGAATATAATTTTTTTCTATTCGCAATGGAATTGCGAATAGTCACTCCGAATAGACAATAATGAGAGGTTTAGTAATAACAATTGAAATGAAAGTGTTAAAAATTATGAAAAAAATGCACTTACCAAGGTGTTATTTTCTATCCGCCGCAGCTAATCCAGTTAAATTTAGTGAATAATGGTATACACAACACTTGTGTTCACGAATATCACAAGAACTGCTCCATAACACAAATAAAACACAATGAAATCATAAAATTTTGAAGCACATAATTTTCACACAAAATGGAAAAGGTCAGGAATACATCAGGCAGATTACCGAGGAGTAGAGTACTGAGAAACAATATAACACTATTTTCTATTTAGTTATTATTATTATTATTCTAAATTTAATTATTTATATACTCCTTAAATACTTTGTGATAGGCAAAGTAAATTTGCAAGCATAAGTCGGCATTTGCCATCATAATATGAGGAACTTTCACTGTTAGATTTCTTTTGAAATAATGACCGTCTTCTAAATTAACTGACTACTGCACGAGGTAGAAGTTTTAGAATCTTTAACAAAGTTCTTTACATCACAATAACTATAATATAAAATTGTTTAAAACGGTAATGTTATTAAAATATATGAGGTCCAGAACCAGAAAGTATTGTCACTTCGAATTTCGAATCACACCAAACTCAATTTCTCCTAAACAAGAAGCGTGCTCTTGCACACGGGCGGAAGCGAAATCTTTCATTGTAAAGTTTAATTCAATGGGACACTAAAAATTGTGGACTAAAACAGGAGAAATGGATCAATAAACGCACTATATATACCGATCCGACCTATCGGTTCGCTGGTGCCAAAATAGGTTGGTGGAACCGACCAATCGGTCCGCGGCAGAGAATCAGTTAAGTACCTTTTTTTTAATAACAGAGAAAAAAAAACTTGATAAAATTATTATTAGTAAGCCCTATCACGATTTTAAATTTGAGAATTTACTAATGAGACGGCCACAGAAGATAGACCTTGAAATTCAAAATCTAATGGTACCTTAATGATACCTGTATGTCACTTCTAAGTGAAGATATTCACAATTTTGTGAAGGTGAGACGAGTTGCGATTTTTCATGCTATTCACCCGTAAGTGGAACTCTCCAGTGTGTCCGATTACCTCCTCCAGCGACACACGCTGGTGTCTGCACGTCTGTGTGTGCAAGATTGTCTCAAACGGTCATATGAAAACTGACTTCAAAAATATGTTCCGTCATGTTAAATGATTACAAAATACTACAAGTATCAATCAATCAATCATGTGCCATGCCGGAAAGCGTGGGTGATCATGACTCGCCATTTCACTCGATCACCAGCATCGTGGATCAGCTCAGTGTTTCTGTCTCGTCCATGCCATGTGGCCAAGCCATCCAGGTATTTTCCTCTCGGCCTTCCTCTCGGTCTGTTCCCTTTGATCTTGCCAGTTGTCACTAAGTTCTCCAATCCATTTCTTCTCATAACATGTCCAAAAAATTTTGACTGTCTACGTCTAATTTCTCTAATCAATTTACGATTTTCATTTGTCTCCTGTAGTACTTGGTCATTGGTTTTTCTGTCTGTCCATAGTATTCTTTGCATTTTCCTCAGAAACCACATTTCTGCAGCCATCAGATGTTTTTCAGCTTGACTGCACATTGTCCAAGTTTCACATCCATACAAAAAAACATGCTCTATGTATCCCCTCAACACTCTTTTTCTCGTCTCAATTGACATCTTTTTATAGGTCATAATGTTTTTCATCTTGCTAAAGGCTACTTTCGCCATGGCAATTCTTGTTCTAATCTCTTCAAGGCATCTCCCATCAGATGTTATGACTGTTCCGAGATAATTGTACTGATTCACTTGTTGAAGAGTATTCCCATTTACTTGTATATTACATTGTGTTACTACGTTCTTCCTAGTGACGACCATAACCTGTATCTTCTTACAATTTAATTCCAACCTCAGCTGCTCACTGTGTACAACAACTGCGTATACTAATTGTTGTGGATCTTGTGCATTGTCTGCAATCAATACTGTATCATCTGCATATCTAATGTTATTTATGTTTCGTCCTCCAATGCTGATTCCATTTATATCTTCTACATTCCTGAAAATATTTTCACTGTATAGGGAAAAAAGATCTGGAGACATTACACATCCCTGCCTAACACCTCTCTTGATAGGTTGATATTGTCCCACTTCATTATCAATCCTTATGGCAGCTTGTTGTTTCCAATATATGTTTTTATAAGTCTAATGTCTTTCCCATCAATTTGTAGATCT